>WSXT02039873.1:0-13376 GCA_011762715.2 Neuroterus valhalla
GGAGAGGGAATAGTCGGAGTCTGCGCTACGGAGTTTCTCCTGGGGGATGCTGCCTTTTGGAAGGATCACACAGGAGAATATAACTTTGCCTATATTTAGGCACCCCTTATATATAATATTTATATAATATATTATTATAATTATGTTTGTAATGGATATTAGGATAGAACTATGTTACAAAAACATTTCTATATAATGTTAATGCTGAAGGAGATCTCACTACCCTGGCGCTTAGGCTAGAAAGCTAATTGTGCTGAACCCGTGTTTATCCGCACACCTTCCCCGAGTTTAAGATCTCATTTTATTCGTTGTCATCAACGAATCGTTTCTGAGGTCATCATTTAGATGCCCACATTCGGCGCACTGTCGGGTGCGTAATGGAAGTGAATGTTTTGTCTGTGTTCATCAGTCTATTTGAACATAGTCCCCCCGACATGGAGCCTCTTACTTGGGAGTCAATAACCTCTCAATGAACCTACAGCTTAAAATAGTTAAAGAATCACAAAAGCCCTGGTAATAGTAAATCGGAAAATTTTCATTGGTATCCAACCTCAATTCTCCTGCTCGGAAGCATGACGCACTATCGCCTGAAACACTGGTACTCTCTTTGAGCCAAGGCATGAAAACATAATTCATAGTAATGACCTGAGTCGAAATATAGATCCTCCTTCAATCCTCTGAATTTACTTTAAAAGTATGGCTAACGGCAATGCCTCGCTCAGAAAGCCAGTTCCCGTCCGAACACCGAAGTTAAGCAGCGTTGTTCGCGTTCAGTACTTGGATGGGTAACCATCGATTATGACTCTTTACGAGTTACGCTTACCCCGTAAAGGATTATTGCCTAATGGTACACAAAGAATCGGAAAAGAGAATTTCTTTTAATGAAGTACAATTCCTCTGTTAGTCCGCGAAACATGCAGAAATTGACAATTCTGAAAGTTTTGAGGATTAACAAAGAACTTAGTTAGATCCTCTTTAGATTCTCGTTAGTCCTCCATGAGTTAGCCTACTCTGATACGCATGCACCGTAGAGCTAGCTTCTTCGACCCACTTTTCCCCTTGTTAATTATGGTCAACTTGCAACTAAATTTCTCCTGGAGTTGGTACCTATTGATGAGCCTTCCCTAACCCAGAAATCCATATATCTTTATTGGCTGCACATTCCACGTACATGACTGTATCATGATTAAATCTCATATATACTCGTTTACTCGTTATGTTCGCGACTTCGAAGATACTTGGAATAATAATAGCTCTCCAAAATAAGCATTTCATGAATTGAGGGGACACTTTTCAGTGTTTTACCTAGACACTAAAACACTTTACACTAGAATGAGAACCTTTCACTGCATATTTTTCAATAGCCCTGTTAACATGTATTCAATATACAGACTGGAATCACTGAAGTATCCGTCAAACTTAAGATAACCTATACAGCCATGTCGTAGCATTGCGAACAGTTGCGTAAGTGTCGAATAGGCGGATACAAAGATTCCAACTTAAGCCTTTTGAGCTACGCGCTTGTCATTGTTCGCTGTTAGCGCGCGTTTCAAACAGTGTATAGTCAGCAATTATGTATTGGTATTAGGATAATAAAATAATAAAAATGTTCATATTTTGTGAACAATAGTTCATTTTTTATCAGTTTCAAAGGCTAGCATATATTCCACGTTATGAACGTTGGATTGCTCACCAAAAAAATAAAACTGGAATAAAATATTCTGGAATAATATTCTGCAGAGAGTTTCAATCAATGTCCTTACACACTAGCATTTTATATTCCAAAAAAATTGTGAACTCTGGTAAACATCTCGAAGAGAATAGGTCTGTGTAAGAATTTCTTGTCATTATTTTCTAGATCTGCACCTAGAGCTTTCCGTTTTTATCAGAAATGTTGACTAATTTTGAAATCAACAGCATTTTTGCTGTAAATATTATAATAATTTTCTAACAGAAATTCTCGGAAAGAATCGGGTACAGAATTTCAAAAAGTTTAGAAAAAAATTGCAACAATTGATAGCTTTGGAAATGACTTCCTATCGAAAACCTATAATGGCAAAGAGACAAGTGCCGTAACTAGAAACGCTCACTGTTTTTTTTTTGCGAGTTTCATAAGAAGGCCCCTTATAGAAAAGAGCAGTTAATATACAGTATGCATTTCTTATTCTCTACACAATCTGCAACTTGGGAATAGAAGAGAATCTGTTCAATTTGTATGCGGAATGTCCCATCTACAGACATTTCACAAAGGATTTCTTTGAGCATAATTGTGCATCCTGTTGAAGACATAGGCGATTCCAAACGAGTGTGGAGTTTGTTGCGCGAGAAGTTCGATTATATCTTACACACAATGCATGCGATATTTTGTCTAATCGAGAGACGGTGAACTTATACATTCTTTCACGAATTAACTGATCATCGAATTTAATTTAGAGGTTTTGTTTTACTTTTTTGTCGCAGTACACATTGCTCACTTCAGATGATGTTACACTCGAATTGCGCTTATTCCACGCCAACTTCACTCTACTTTACTCACTGAATTTTCCCGCAGGTTAGATAAATAAAGTTTCCTACCCGGACATTTTTTTGACAAAGTAACATGCACGCTGCGCTTGGAATGTGTTGGCATTTATGTGAACATATCGGGAAAAAATTCCTATCTTCGATTGTAATAGTTTTATCTCAACATGCCCATTATTGATATATGTTGCCTCAAAATCGGAAGGAGAAGGGGCATCCTTGCAGGGGGATTTCTGTGCACGCCCTAGAAAATCCAAATTTATGGATAATTTTGTATAGAAATGTATAATTTTCTCGAAACATATATTAGTCAGACCGTATGAAAGGCATTTACTCCACTTATGGTACGCTAATGTATACATTTTAGTTGATAAATATACTTATTTTCTTAAAATTACAGTTGCTAGTCTTGAAGTACGTTCAGAACAAGGATGTGTTTATGCGATATCATAAAGCTCATCTGACGAGACGCCTAATATTAGATACGTCAGCTGATTCAGAAAAAGAAGAAAATATGGTCGAATGGCTACGCGAGGTTGGAATGCCGGCTGATTATGTCAATAAATTGGCACGTATGTTTCAAGACATAAAAGTGTCACAAGACCTGAATCAACAGTTCAAAGAACAATGTCGAGCTGTCATTGCCGACAGTATTAATATTAAAGTAAGTTTATGAATAGATGATGATATCGCATTGAAAATTTCTTATTATACACTTATAATCATGGCGTACAAGAATGTACGGAATAACTTGTTCCTCTCAAACAGCCAACTATTTCTTCAATATTAATGATTACGATATGTATTTCTACCTTCTTCATGTAAAATTCTATGCATTTGTGATTTGATCATATGTGAATTGCGCAGATATTAAATGCTGGTGCATGGGCTAGAGGCAGCGAAAGAGTAACTGTTAGCTTACCACTACAATTAGAAGACTATATTCCCGAAGTAGAAGATTTTTATAAAAAGAAGCATAGTGGAAGAAAACTCCAATGGTATCATCATATGTCAAATGGAACGGTGAGAAAAATATTCAGAAGTATGTAAAACACAGTTTAAAATAGTGATAATTTTGCTCGTTATTTCAGATCACTTTTTCGAATGAAGTAGGGCGTTTCGATGTAGATGTTACGACATTTCAAATGGCCGTGTTGTTTGCTTGGAATCAACGGCCACTAGAAAAAATTTCGTATGAAAATCTTCGTCTGGCTACGGAACTCCCTGACCCTGAACTGAGGCGGACGTTATGGTCCCTGTGTGCGTTCCCCAAATTGAAGCGACAGTTGCTTTCAGTAGATCCAGCGGCGCACAGTCCGAAAGACTTTGCACAAGACACGAGGTTTTGGGTGAATCAAGAATTCGCTATAGTGTATGTGTTCGATAATAGAAAGGTTCAATCTCAGTTTATCCCTTGCTCATGAAATTTATTGTCTTGAAAAAATCTTGATCTGGAAAATGATTATGCAAAAGTGTTGATTCCCATTCATGTGTTAATAGGAAAAATGGTAAGCTACAGAAAAGGGGAAAAATTAATTTGATTGGACGTCTACAGCTTTCTACAGAAAGAAGTAAAGAAGAAGACAACCAATCAATTCTGCAGCTTAGGATTTTACGCCTTCAAGTAAGTGTTAGTGTAAAATTTTTGCAACTTATAAGTCGTCACCAGAGCCTTGAGAATTACCCATGATCGTCACACTGGCGCGAATCAGGCTTATTGAGTGTCTTTTTCACGGTAATAACTTCACTAATATTCGCTCTGCGCATCGCATATGAAACTAAAGGAACTAATCCGACTATCTTGTTGGACTGAGAAACTGGAGACTAGGTGCCAAGCGTAATTCGTGAAAAGTGCGACACGCATTTTCGCCCAATGTACGAAACACGGTGAGAATGCAATAATGAATCGCTCTGACCGTACATTATTTTAGTAGGTTCGAAATGTCCAAAAGTGAGATGAATATATATTTGCTTGTATGTAAGAATCTGATACATTATTCTAGCATTATAATTTAATTTTCTATGAAAGAAATGGTAAATTTTATCTTCTAATAGAAAATTCTGTTAGAGGCATTAAAGGATAAACGTTTAGAAGGATCCGTTCTGAAAAAATGAGTTCTCCAAATATTTTACAAATGAATTGTGTTTTTTACAAAGGGAATTTTTTCTTTTGCAAATCCATGATTTTTTTTTATTACAAGAATTTGTGTTGATTATTTCAAAATTATTTTTCTAGATTACATAACTTAGATTTTCTTACAAATGACATCAATCCTGTACTGAAATTATTCATCTAAATAATAGTTATTTAGTGAAGCATTTGAAGTGAATTATAGCATGCATCCAAATGTAATATGGGTAGAAGGATAGCAGACTCATTTCTTTACTATTTCATTATGAGGTTCTGGATTTTGAGAATGATTGCGTAGAAACAATCAAATCGATATGAGTGTTCAGGACTCAAAAGTTTTTACAGCAGCATTCAAATTCCTAAAAATTTTATTGAACCGGTTTTAGGCAGGGGCTACATAGTTTCTACCTCTAGTGTACAGCGATTGCATGTCAGCAAATGTTTCAGGTGATCGCACGGTGAATCTCAAGTGATTATAGAGTGATTCCAGATGATCGCGTGCAGTTACAAAGTGGTGCAAGTGAATGCAATTGATTACACGATGAATTTTGAGTGATTACAGGTGAATTTGAGTGACTTCATAGTAAACTTAAAGTCATTCCAGGTGACTGTAGAGTGATTGCAGGTTACTGCGAAATGATTGCAAGGTCCTGAAGTACGTTTCAGGAAAAAATTAGTTTCTTCAAGCAATTAAAAAATGTATAAATTGATATTTCGTCTCAAAAATATTAATTTAAATTTCTTACAATGCAACTGCCCCTAGAAAGACTTTAGTAACTATCGCTATTCGTTTGCGTAACTCCTATACGTATACACAGAAAATACGCGTTATTATATGTATCGCACCGCACGCGCTACTCGATTTTTTTCAGTGGCTGTCGAATAAATTTTGTTGACTTTCTAATTTTAAGAGAAAGGAATGAAAAATATTCCTCTTTCAAGTTCTTCTTCAATTCTATTGCTGTTGAAGAAATAACGACAGACTGGCGTAGGTCAGTGAGGAAAGGACGTTACTTCAGTTTCCCATCAGTCAAAGGAAATATATCAGTTAATATGAATGTCAAGGATCTCAAATGCCTGGTCAGGCCCATCCGAGCCCCAAGTCCCGGAATCGGTTATGAGGAACTCCGATTGTATCACAAAATATTGGGAGTGGTTCAAGAGAATCAGCACAGATGCTACCTCCGGAAGCAACGATCACGATGGTTTTCTCAGAACCATCGATCCTGACGCAACTGGAGGGGAAACGTCATCTGACTCGTCACCTCCCACAACACTAGAAGATGATCGAGTCGGGAAAACCAAATCACTTGAATACCATTGAAGAATGAAACCTGTTCAATGGTGATTAACCAGTCGACAACCCTTCTGCTTGCAGGGGCAGTCCGAGCACAGCTACGCTAACCACCGTCCACTTGCCGGAACGCAAAAGAGAAACCGCCGGTCAGCGCAAGGGCCGAGAAGGAACTGACTGCAGGAGAGGAACGAGCACCAGCCCTGGTTGGGAGAGCGTGCGAACGCCGGCCTCCCCACTTCTACCGGTTGATACAGTGAAAACTCAAAACTAGAGGGAACGTGTGAAGGACACAAAACACCGCGAAACCGCAGCTGCAAATCGAATCCAAACTCGACTCCGATGGGAGTCAGCATCAGCAGATAAATTATAAAAAATCGCCAACGAGTTTCACGTGAAAAATGAATAAGGCAATAAATTGGATATCCTCTTGCCGCCAAAAGATCATATATTTCAAAATAGAGAACTGGAATTTGTTATTGACGCTTAGGCGCTGAATCGCACGCAATCTGCGTAAGAAAGGATTAGGTGCATAATATTTAATAAGTTTCAGAACTGCCGTTGGATACACTGCGAGTTCATGGAAGAGAATGTATAAGATAATTGGATTGATAAAATATAAGAGTGAAGATCAATATTTTTATAACCATATATACCAGCATATTCCACAAGTGCACCCATTGGAGTTGACTGATACTAATAGACCACTATGACAGAAAATTACAGTATTATTTGAATAGTCACAGGTAACACACAATATGATGCTGCTATAATTGCAGTGTACTGGGTGACAAGTTCAAACTAACATAATTAGTACAACCTAGTCAGTACCCGGTAACATGATCATTACGTCAGGATCTCGTAATTTTTTAGATGATGAACTTGGTAGCAATCGCTGAAACCCAGTGTACCAACTGTATGGACACAATTTTTCAGTTCAAAAAATAATTCCAAAATAAGAAAATAAATCTCATTCAATCAATTTGAAAATACTGTGACATGGATGTAAAATTACTTACAAGATACGCCAATCATTTCTTCAAACATCTAGCTGAATACTTTTAATTTATGTGAATTTTTTTTAATATATGATTATAAAGTCATAGTCACTTGCATGTAACAATCCTGTTTACTGACAGGGGCATTATATTTGATACCCTATTGGCAAACGGAACTAGTCACCTCTGACATGTTTTTTTCAGGCATATTTGAATAGTTCAATCATCTCCATAGCATGACTATTTCAAAATTTTTATGAAACAGTGTTACCTGGGATAAATTTTGATAATATGAAAATAAATATGATTTTAATCCTGAATATATTCGCTCTACGGACCAGATAGCCAGCAGTATCGTGTCCATTACCTTGTTCCTCTTCTGGCACGTTCTGTCGATCAAATCGCACGCGTGCCTGCACATAGAAAGATTCTCCATACGTTTAATCTTATGAAAAATACTAGAATGCTCTACTCCCACTTTTGGTGGCGGAATCAAGAATGGCTGCGCAAAATTAAAAACATGTTCCGAAATTGGGGACTATCGGATGTATAGGGATGTTCGAGGTCGCTGAATTCGAATCCAAAGTCAAAATTTCAGAAAAACAAAATAACGGATGAGTTATAGTCAAAAATTTCCAAAAAATTTGTTTAGTTTTTGCAATTATGAATCAATTTTTTTGATATAAGATATATAAGAGTTTTCAAGGTCGTTGGATTCGAATGCAAAGACAGAATTTTGAGAAAAAAGAGGGTGGATGAGTTACCGAAAAAAATTTCCAAAAAAATCTTCCCAATTTTTGCAATTTTAGTTCAATTTACTTGATAGAAGATAAACGAGGGGTTTTGAGATCGCTGAATTCGATTCCACAGTCAAAATTTCAACAACAAAAAAAGGCGGATGAGTTGTAGTCGAAAATTTCCAAAAAATCGGTTTAATTTTTGCAATTATAAATCAATTCAGTTGATAGAAGATATGTGAGGGTATTCAAGGTTGCTGGATTCGAATCTAAATCCAGAATTTGGAAAAACAAAATGGCGGATAAGTTAACGACAAAATGTTTTTTTTATCGGCCTACTTTTTGCAATTTCAGTTTGATTTACTTGCCAGAAGAAAAACGAGGGTTTTCAAGGTCACTGAATTCGAATCCAGAGTCAAAATTTCAACAACAAAATGGTGGATGAGTTGTAGTCCAAAAAATTTCAAAAAATTGGTTTGATTTTTGCTATTATAAATCAATTTAGTTGATACAAGATATGTAAGGGTTTTTTGACCTATTTCGATAGATAAATACAGTTATATACAGAAATATATACAGGTAATCAAATCCATTAACAATATCGTCGTAATCCATTTCGTCGTCAGGCGTGACTAAACTACCAGTGTTACTTGGAGATAAAAATTGATTATGATTCTAGTTTGTAATTGCCATAGGTAAGTCGCTATATAAATTTAAAATCAGATTATTACATAATCATTATCATAAATAGTTCTTATCTCAAAAATGATTCGTTTGGGATGAAAAACTTTTAGTTTCATCTGGTGTGATGTCTTAATAATGTTATAGATTTGTGATTGATAAAACTAATAGATTAATGAAAAAACAATTTAGAACATCTAAGATTTTTAGGAAAAAAAGAAAAAATAAAACGGGCCGACATTTGCATGAAAAATATTACAAAAATGTATAAGTTTAGTGTCGATATAGCACGAACTATACTTTAAATGCTAAGACAATCTCAAATACCGAAATCTATGAAATTTCGACTCTTTTTCCATTGTTTCACAAAAACCATTTAACTATAATGACTTTACCAAGATAGTATTTACATAAGTTTGCGACGGAACAACTTTCGTTCCTTGAAATTCATGATTTTTTTAAAACTTGTATAAAACCAGCGAAGAGATCACAGGGGGCCACACGGCTGGCCACGTCATCTCGCGCACGACGTACCTTACAAGAGGAGTTCGTGGAATGTCATGTGAGTTTACTTTCAAAAACGGGCTGATTTTATAGTTTATATACATATATAACAAACCCCGCACCCGCTTTTTCCAGTGGGCGTCCGTTGATGTGTAAAATTATTACAATAGTCTCACTGCTTGGGGATTCCACGAGTCATCAATATAAGAGCGTCTGGAATACGAGACTTAAGTGACCTACACCCTGCTGGCCGTGAGCATGAGAGTTATTAAAATCCTAAAAATACCTACATGTAAGGCTGAATTTGCACTTTTATGATATCTATTTGGAAAAATTTGCAAGTGTGATATTTTTTCCGCAAAAAATTCACAAAGTTTGCAGATTTTCAAAACGTGATAACATCAAAAATAACTAACTTCAATGATTCTTTTAAGCACAAAAAATTTGCAACTTTAATGTTTGAATTTGTACCGTCGCAAAAATCCGCCACTCGAGAGCAAGTCTTGCGCATGCGCCACGCTGCATCTGGGTCCGGCGGCACGGGGCACCGATGTTTCGCACGACACTGAATCGTCTCCCGGATATCTCCCTGCGCAATTTTTTTGGTTTTTCATAGGAGGCTTTTTAAAACATAGATTGTTTATAATTTTCAATAATTTATTCAAACAAAGTAATTAACATGACTTATAGAGCATATATACCATTTTTATAAACAAATATCCATATCAGATATTTTTGATTCAATTACTCTATCGCTCGTACGCCTTTATATGTTAACTGCAGCGTTCTTTCTGCTATAGACTTATTTTTGTGTGATCGATAATTAACAGAAAAAAACTAAGATGACTGTTGAAATCATCTCAGAAGGCTTTTTCCAAATAATTAGATGGTTTTTAATTTCCAATAATTCATTTGAACAAAGTAATCTACTTGTATAGCATTATATATTATATATTAGTAGAAATTGAAACTTATCAAGAACTGTTGGTTAAAAATCTTCTTTCATTCAAATTTCAACTAATACATCATAATTTTTATTGAAAAAAAGAACTCTTGAAAAAATAGTTTTATTCTTCATCAACTGAATGAATCTTGTTTACAAAAAATGAATTTTGAACAAAATACATAAATTCTTTAGCAAATGATTCAATTTTCGACTTGAAAAAATTAATTATTAGCAAAAAATTGAAAATTTTTCAAAGTTTCATTCAGAAATATGAATGTTCAATCGAGAGAAATACTAATATCAGTTGAATTGTCAATTAGAAAATATTACTTTTCAGCCTAATAGTTAGAATCTCTACCAAAATAATTAAATTTGAAAAAATGCATATTCGAGCAAAGAGGGTTTCTTACTTTGAGATATTTGAGATATAAAAATATATCTAATTCACTGTACCAGTAATTCAAATATTTAGGGGAAAAAATATTGCATGATTATATTGAAAAGTTGATTGATTGATTCAATGTGTCCCTTGAGGGTTTTCATTTTCCTCGAACCTCTCCACCATTCCTTTACACACCCTACCACTACCTTAGTAGTAAGTAAGAGGGACCTGAAGCTAAAGGTTGGTTCCGAACCACCAAGAACCCCAGCCCCAAGTACTCAGAGTAACCCTTTTCTCAAGAGGTACCGGCATCACGACTTTCCGGAGATGAACACTCCCTTGCTAGGCAAGTGTTCACCGCGTGGGCCGCCGAAGCTCTTCCAGAGTGCAAGGCGGGAATTGAACTCACAACCAGCCGGCGCGTGGGTCCAAAGCGCATGCCTCAGTCCCCATGACCAACTGACCACTCTCATTATATTGAAAAGTTTGTCTCGATATATAAGATTGTCAAAAATTCTTCCAAAACAGTTATCACATCACAATTGTTTTTAACATAAGGTTTAAAGCTATTCTCTAAATATTTCTAATTAAGTTATAATAAATTTCATTCTTATTGAACAATAGCTTAGTAGAAAATAAAGATATGTGCATAAAAAGCATGAATAAAATTTACATTACGATTGGAATAACATGCAAAAAAAATTAATAAGTTAAATTTGTTCAACATACTCTGCCTTTCCTTCTTAAAAAACTGGTAAAACTAGTACTTTCAACAGGATATATTAAGAATTTCCAAGATAAGGAACTATGAAATAACTGTTGCATGCTGACTTCAATTTCGGAATTTAAAATTGAATGAAAATGAACAAAAATTTTGAGTTGAAATGTTGACAGTCCCAAGAGTTCTATTTAGAATTATTTTTGTACAAGAACAGTTCTACCAAAAAGTCACATAGCACTTTCCTATAGAATCAAAATTGAAAGAACTAGTCTGAGAGTTCTAGTTTGTACAGGAAGGATTCTACCATAAAGTTTGATGGCACTTCCGAATAGAATCAAAATTGAAAGAATTCAAAATCAAGTACAGCGCATATAAAATAGTCCCTATTGGAAACTCACAAGTGTGAATTTCACCAGTGCACCGCACGTATGATCACATGTCGTTACACGTGTGAAAAAGTGTCAAATTCACTTGTTCGAGGAAATTCATACGTGCGATAAATTTCACACGTAATGAAAAAATTTCCCCAATGCTTATCATCAAATTAAGATTTAGTCTTATGAAATTATGTCTTTAATTTTTTCAATGGTATAAAATGTTTTTCTCGTATCTATAAATTTGAGTTTCTGATTTTCTTCTGGGATTTTCTGCGTTTGAAAAAAAAAACATTGCCTCAATTGGAAAAATGTCAAAAGCAATTTTGTAGAACTTCTTGAGACTGATATTTTTGGTCCCTTGTTTATCTACTGTCTTATTTTTGCCAACTATTAGCTAGGTAAGAACCCTAGCTAGGTTATTTATCCCGAAATCATTTATTTTTGGAGAGGATAGCATTTTCCGTATTAATAGTTGGGCGAATATATTTTTTTCCATGAAGGGAAACATCTCTCGTAATAAAAGCTGGATAAACACATTTTTTGAACAAGATTGTTTCTAGTACAAAAATATAACTTCATACTGATAATTTTTTGCTAAATAAATTGTTGCAACATTTTATAATTGTTTGTAGCAATTTTTTGTTGATGAAAGAGTAAGAAGGTCCCTGTTTTTTAAGAAGTTTCGTAATTGTCTGTTAAAAAGAGGCAGTTATTCTTGAGGCTGAAAAAACAAATTGTTTAAATGACCTGTTATCATTTATAACAATATTCTTTCAAAATGATGCCAGGAATTTGCGATGTTCCAGGAAACAGCAAAATTAGGAAAATTTCCCATTAGTGATTTGAGGATAAGATTTGCATAATCTTCATTCTCACAGGCATTCTACAAATAAGTAAGTGAGTCAATAAATATAAAGGATGACAGGGTGCAAAGTGTTTCATGTACACGAATGACCAGGTAAATGTTGGCGGAAAGTAGGTAGATTCGGCAAGGAACCAAATTACTTTACGACTTTATTGTCCTATTGTTTCATTTATCAATAGCCTTCCATCACGGGAAAATCCACACGGTAATTACCTACCCCTACCTTATTCGTCATCTTACTGTGAGCACTTTGACCGGGTTTGTCAAAACAGCTTATATGAAGTTGATGTTTTACTAATAATTTAATCTCATTCTTCAATAATTCCGTAGAATTAAAACACATTCAGAACTATTCAACTCATTATCAATATTGAACATGATTTTCATTCAATTCAATTTATTCTCAGTGTATACCCAGTATACAAATTATTCGATTTGGAAACATTTTACTGGCATAGCCCTGTATCTACATGCACGCGTTAACGCAATACTGTCGTTTTTCATCTGCACCTTCCAGTGTAAAAGAAGAGGACAGAGTATTGCGTTTAACGCAGAGCGCAGCTAAAAACGCGTTCATGTAGAACGGGGGTAGGGCGCGCGAATTTCGGATCTCGCGCTTGGCGCTCGATGGTAGTCTCAGCTCGCGCTCCGCGCTCGGCCTTTGTACCTCCTCCCTACAGTTATATAAAAAGCTTGTGAAACCCCAAAGGGAAATGTCGACTATTTTAATTTGATGAGTGCGAATTCTCTTTTGTTAAAGCTTCTCTGGCTTCAAAGAATACATCCTCATTGCGTGTCTCGTGCTGCGCACTCGATCAATCTTCTGTGTTAGCCTTAGTCATTTTTTCAGAAATTTTATTATTTCATTCTTATAGTTATCTTTCCTGATTGAAATAAAAAATACATATCCTGTTGAAGAAGTTGATAACTTATTAAAGATATTTTTCTGGTAAAGAACTTGTGTCTATTTGATTTTTCGTAAGCTTGTGACAATTTTCCAAGAGTTCATTTTTCTCAATTTTTTATATGCTTCTTTTATAAATGAAGCAAAAAATGCTTGTCCTATCAAAAAGTTAATTCTACGGAATTTGTAGATCCTTTTTTGGTGCACAATTTAGGTTTATTTACATTTTCCGTACCTTACATTATTATTATTATTATTATTATTATTATTATTATTATTATTATTATTATTATACCATTAGGCCAAATCCCTTTCG
>WSXT02039884.1:0-13376 GCA_011762715.2 Neuroterus valhalla
TTTATATACACCATTTTTTCATCAGATGCATAGTTTTTATTTAAATCGAGAAAAATGTTACCAAAAATGAAAAGTTCTACTTTTGAGCAAAACTATGCGAGATATGAAAAAAACGAAACAAACAAAAATTGTTTACCTTAAAAAGTCTACAATTTCATCGTTGATTATTCTTCGATAGGACGGATAGTTTTCGTTTTCATCGTGATAACACACTTACAAAAATAAAAAATTCTATCTTCAAGCCAAACAATAAGAGACAAGAAGAGATAATTTATAGAAAAATTGTTCATCTTGAAAAGTTTCGCAAGTCTTACGTGAAATTTTTCCCAATACGACGTATATATATATTTTTTTTGATCGTGACAACGCTTCTTAAAAAATGAGAAATTCAATTTCCTAGCCAAACTATGCGATATGTAAATATCAGTGGCGAGTAGTATAATGAGAATGTGTTCCTTAACGCCAGTAGAGCCTTGAGTAAACTTAATATGAATAAAATTTTATCAAAAATGGAAAAAATGGAAAAAAATCTTCACAGAAGTGGAGGTTTTTAGCAGTTTTGCAATATTTTCAATTCTGTGTATGCATTACACTGTAAACTAAATTAAACACGTATGAAGCCGAGCGCGAGGTGTGGAAAGAACCGAGCGCGTAACGCGAGGTGAATACATTATCGAGCGCGAAACGCGAGTTCCGAATGACGCGCACCCTAGGCGCGTTCAAACTTGCGAGCGAAACGAGCCGCGCGCGCATCGCGCCATGAGAATTTGCTCGCGGAGCGGGCAGATTTCTTGTCAAATTTTTGTCACATTCATCGTTTGACATCCCTGAGAGGCACCAGGTTTGACAATTTATCATGTCATTTTTAGACTATGTTCAGGGAGATATTATGATTTCAACTGTTTCTTTTCGCCATTCCATACACTTGAGAATAGGGAGTTTGATAATTGCTAGAATGAGGTTGTACGTATTTTTGATATTGGTAATAATCTCCAATGGATTCAAATATGTTTTTAATACAATCCTGCGGTCTAGAAATCAATCGCAGTATATGCATTCCATATAAGCCAAGGGTTAATTTACCAAATTTGGTATAAGAATCCCAAATGCTTCCCCTTCTAGTCTTATTATAAACATCTATTGAACATTTCATAACTCAGAATATTCAATCGTCAATTTGAGCAAAAGAAAAGCATTTATTGTCTTCGTCCAAAATTCGGAAAAATGACAATTCACTTATTTAGAATGCAAATACTGCGATTTAACTAATGATGTTCCAGAATTTTTTTAGAATTGAAAAAAAAATTAAATACAAATAGTAAACCGATTATTGTGAGTCGTAAATTCCTTAAGTTGGAAAGAGATTCTTCTAAATGAGTCTTTTATTGCAAGAGAAGCAAGGTTTTCTTGATAAAATCGTCTCAACTGCAAAACCTCGGCGCCTAGGGAACAGTTTTCAGACCGTAAATTTGAAAATTAAATCACAGTATTTCACTCGTTTAAATAGCGATTCGAAGCAAGAATTCCCGGTAGTCGTTTTTCCGACGATTTTCTCTCACATCGAAATGCTAATTCCGTGCGCCAGGGGATGTTAAGCGGTTGGCGCAATAGAACCAAACCAGCTCCCCGCTCCCAGTTCCTACATCTCTTCACGTACAATCGTACATGCAGGTAATACGTTGGATTACCTCTTAACTACAGTTACTATCTCGAGATATTCTATAGAACTCGAGATGCAACCATTTCACAAAATATGTGCGTGTGTGTATCTTAGAAATTGAAACAGGCTTCATCTAGAGTACAAAAATTCTGTTCAGATGTTGAGAGTAATAGTATCGTTTGCTACAAATACGGAAAGGATGAGTTCCACATGAGTGTGATATTTTCTTCACAGACCATCGGCGATTCAGAGAGCGTAGGCTTGTCGGTTGGCGGTTTGGAAGCAAGCCAGAAATTAACCAAAGATGAGTCGATGGTTAGTACTGTAAAATTTAGAAGAGCTGCAATTGCCTACTAAAGCACCAGTTGCACAAGTTTTTTTTTGAAAGCGAATGCATAGCATCTTTAAATATTACAAATTGAGAAAAATGCCAGAAATTTCCTGCAAATTTAGAAATTTCCAAAAAAGTTTCGAGATTTGAAGTGTTCAAAGATTTTCAGAAGAAATACAATTATTGATTGAATTTCCGAGAACTTATAAATGAAAGAAGTTTGAAGTATGCAGAACTTTTAAAAATTCTCGGTGATGAATGGTTATTTATCACTAATTCATGGTTACTCGCTGCTTTGGTTCAATTAATCTTTGCTACTAATAATCATTCTGTTAGTTTTCAAACTATGAAGCCAGCAGCTAGATTATATTGCCAGACGGGTACCAAAACTCCACAAAAGAAATTCGGGTTAGAATGCGCGAATTTAGCAGCTAGGAAAGAAGTTTTGCTGGAAGAACGCAAGCGCAACTGCTAAAATTTTTTTCGCTTACAGATCAGAAGCTGAAGGTACAAGTACCTATTGTGTCAGAGAAAATGCACTTTAAGGCTGTATGTGCATGCTAGTTCGTTCATATACTCCACACGCACTATTCTTACGGCTGTTCTGCGCAACACTTGTCCCTTCGAACTTACATTAAACTTGAAACGCAATCGACTTAATCTCATAATTTTTATGATTTTACTAGTGAAACAAGCTTAAATTCTTACCTCTCAACGTCAACTTGATCACTTGGTGACTTTACACCTGTATCACATATTATATATGCGTTTCTCCTTCATTTTTATATCCCTCGTGTAATAAATTAGATCTTGAAAAATTTCTGTGGCTCTACCAATACCCATATGAGGAAATTACAGTTACACAATAAGGGAAAATAATTGCTTTGATACACATTGACATGTTAGAATTTATATTTGAACTCCAAAGTATAATGAATAGTTACAACAATGATTGTCACCAGAGTTTGCAATAGAGTTGAATTACTGCTGTAAATGCATAGCATACGGTCGGGAAACGCGAGATTCGAGAAAGGTAAACGCTGACGTACTCGAGTAGTCCTTATCAGTCAAGCAGTACCTTTAATAGTGCGCGGTACTGTTTGGGCGTAGGATTCTCCAAGGGAGAGTTACTTTTGAAGCACGAGTACTTCAGGGATGTTGAGCTAAAGCTACGATGGAATGAAGAGGGGCGTACTGCATTTTAAACCATAACAACCTCGAAAGCTGTCAGGAATTGTAATATCATTGCAATAAAGCGGGGTCACAATGTTGCAGAGAAGCATGCTAAAATTGTAAAAATTATTAGGCTCATGCAAACATGACTAGAATCTGGTTGAAAAACGCGCCAATGCACTTTTTTTTTTACTTTGTGTCTACAATCATCCATTTTACGTTTCTAACTCTTCTAATTCTACGTTCTTCTTAACAATCTCTCTAAAACTACAGGTTTTGACATTCTCGTAATAATTTCGGATAAGCTTCTGTACATCAATTTCATTAAATCGTTGTTTGAGTGCAATTATGTTGAACCCTATTCGCAGGGAAACGTGTATTCCCAAAAGTAGGCCGAATCGGTGTTATTTTAAAGTGAAAAAGAAAAAGGCATCAGAGAATAAGAATGGAGCTTCCTTCATGTTACAGTTCCACACTAAAACAATTCTCATTTCGCAATGTTGTTTGCATTTCATAATGTTTGAACCTACAACTCTTTAAACTTACGCAAATTTGCCAATCGCCTTATATTGAAGCCTAGTATAAAACAATGTTCGAATTCGGAATATATTTATGCTTGATCAGCAGCTCTGTTTGGTTACTATCGTGGCTGTCACAAGTAG
The DNA here is from genome assembly GCA_011762715.2 of Neuroterus valhalla. NCBI lineage: Eukaryota > Metazoa > Arthropoda > Insecta > Hymenoptera > Cynipidae > Neuroterus > Neuroterus valhalla. Next base: position 3,827 of record WSXT02039884.1, read on the forward strand.
AGCTTCTGCCTGCTTCCAGTTTGGCTTCACTTCTATTCCTATCCATTGTTTGATAATGAATGGATAGAGGTTCGAGCTCGCGTGCGAGGCTTTAGAAGGCAGTCGAGTCCTATGGTGGTAGGGGAAGCAGTAGAAGTTGGTGGATGGTGTCGAGAATTTCCGTCTGATTTCATCTCACTCAAGGCTTGGCTGGCTAGGTTGGCTATTAGCTGTTGCATGAGTCTATAGACTGTAGAAGGCTGGCTCCTGCTGGGATACCCTAGTACTGCAGTTCACCAAGCTCCAAACGTAACCTCTGGCCAACCTGGACCAATACTCATACCAGCCGCTTGTTCTGGACGATTAAACTGAGTACATTGCAGCAAGTTTGGCCCGCATTACCGTTAGCGGGCCATATACCCGAATCCGCTCTCAGGAATTCAGAGAGACCTTTCGAGTATCAACTCGATGTCAAAGGAAAGCCGAGCCTCTCCATGTTTCATCGACTTCTAAGACTTGACTCGATTTCCCCAACGTAACGATCCAGATTAAAAGAGTTGCAAGCTGGATCAGAATATTGAGATGTTAGACTTGTTGGAAACTGGTCGTTTATTATAGTACAACTAACTGTGAGAACTCACAGTACGGTTTTAATGTTTCGGACGTGAAACGACGTTCTTCTTTAGAAAAATTATTGTAGAGACTTACATGAACTTTTTGGATGTAGACTTTACTATTGTGTTATATGTGATATAGTTCATTTTCTATATTCCTTTATATTGATATGTTGGGCAAAAATTAAACAATTTTAACTTTTCTTGACTCCATCTGAAGGACGGACAGTTAATCATTATTTTTGAATAAAAACCACAGCAGATATTGGATCTGTTTGTTTTTCCATGCCGTCCCGCAGACGGAGTTGGTGAATTAATGTTGGTGAATTATGAAGACGTGATGAATGGACAAATCAGTATTCAGTTAAATCAATCGAAGTGTCCAAAGTATAACACTAAGTTTAGTTTTTTTCATCGATCTCTAATTGGTTCTTCTGTAAGTTCTATTTTTTCCCACTTTCCATAACGTTTTCCATTAAATTAGCACGGGGAATGCACAACTTTTTATTAATATGCATGATGCGCAATACATAAAACCGTACATTTTCTCGTCAAGAGATTCAAAGAGATAGAATTAATTGTAACTTCTAAATTGTAAAAGTTTTGAGACCCTTTTATGAGGAATGAAAGCACCCCATGTAAAAAAGTATTGCTTTACGTGAAATTACGGTTAAAAATCATTTTTCACGTCCGGTGTCGCATATATTTTTATTTATTTATTTGGATGATTGTCCCTATAAATTGGCTTATAGACATAGAACACATACTGCGCTATGCAGATAGCAGCTATAGATATGGTACTTACGTGACAGTTCCTTTGATATATCTATTTGTAGGGACGAAAGCATTTTAAAACTGGACGCAAAAAACATAAGTGATCAGAATGGGATAGTACAACATAGTTTTATTTCGACGCGTTTAGTTCAGTTTCCCAAACCGAAAAATCTCTCATTCGTTTGTGTTTGTTTGTAGAATCTATTTTATTGGTGTTCTGCATCTGTGAATTCGAGTTTTAGACTCCAATTATCCTCTCGATTCCTGGATTACAATAATTTATTTCTGAATTAAAAATTTTCCTAACCGACACACGCACGTAAGGTTGCCGGGATTAAACATCATCTCAATCCTATGGAATTCCCAACCTACTCTACTAATTACTGATTTCTGATTTAATGAGAAATAATTTTTTGCTATAAACTCTTTAAGCCAGTACAAATAAGATGCTTCATTTTGAGGTGTACTGAACAATTATTATCATAATAGTACTAGACCTATCCGTCTTTCGTCAGTATCATGCGCTTTACATTCTTATTGTAATCTTTATTACCAAATTCGTAAATATGATTTACTGGCTTCTGTTTATTATTCTCTGTGAGAGCTTCTTTATTTCTTTTATATATTTGATATATTCTTTATTATTCTTGTTATCTCTTTCGAAGTTTATTCGATGATTCTAGGTAATGTTTGATCTAATGAAGGGTCACAGTAAGTTCTTTAAATTTATTTCTTCATCTCTGCAGATAGAGTTTTTGTAAACTACAGTTCGATATGCTTTTTTTTTGTTCTACATATCAATAAAAATATTTCATATTCCGCAAGAATGGCAGGAATACATTCTTGTAATGGCTCTTAGAACTTCCTTCAATACACGCTGCAATTAAAATTTACATATATGGGTAATTCTCCAAATACAGGGAACTTTCAAAATGAACAAATTTTTTTTTAATATTTAAAAAATTGTATTTTGTGATTAAAGTTAGATTCACTACCATGGAAAAAAGAAATTCTGAAAGTATTCAAGCTACAAGTTTATTTTGAAGGCTTGTGGAGCTTTTTGATCATAGTTTGAAAATAGAAGATTTAACATAGAAATTGCATTGTTTTTGTTTGTAAATATCATAATTTAATTCAGTATCATTATTACTAATTTCATAGGAACAAATAATAATAATTTTTGGATATCATACATTTTTTGCAGTTGTAACGACCGACTTTGATACAAAATATCCAACTGTTACTTATGCTGTTTCATAAAAATTTCCTAGATAATCAACGTTTAAGATTAAAAGTCGTTACAAAGGTTTTCAGAGATTAGGCTTTTCAAGCTTCCTTTTAAGACAGATTCTATCTGGTCTTTCTGTCACTTTTACCTCATAATCTATATTTAATTTACTCGAAAATGTTTATTTATATTTAAATTTATTTTGAAATTCTGCCGGTGAATCTGATTTCTGCTTCTTACCCATTTCTATTCCGCTGTTTATTTCCCGACTAGAAAAATAATGACATATAAAAAAAAGGTTTAAATTTCTAAATAAATACAATTTTCATGAAACAAAGTTTGTACGAAACACAATTTTCACAAAACACACTTTGCACGAAAACATCTTAGTTTACACTTTCAGTCAGATTTATGAGTAAGATTCTCACAAAACATGTTTGAAAATAAACGCTTATGTTTTCACTAAATTGAAGTTAGTAAACAACAATCGTTAATGCAGCTTAGAGTTAGACTAAGCTAGATTATATGTATAAACATAACCTCTGTTAATCTGCGAAACGAAATTTAGGATTGTAAGAAATCAAACATTTTCCAAATGAAAAGAATACTTTCCCGGTTTTTATTGTGAAAATCATATTATTTGTTTATCTCGCTGATTTCATGATTATTACAAAATAATTTATCCATAAAAAATCCGCTCTCATACCTTTCTGCAAAATTTTTTCGGAGAGGCACAGTTGAATGTCAGGCTGCCCCTGACGAGCTGAAAGTAACGTTACGTCAATGGAGGTTACGTCGATGGGGAGCAACATAACTATTGTTCCCGAAGTTTTAAAGTAAAATGGATTGGAAAATCCTTTTGCCATTCATTTTCTCCCGTTCAGCTATGTATTTTTTTGCTAAATTCATTAAATTTTGTTGATAAATATAGAATTAGTTGTCAATTACGTCGATGGATACTAAAAAAATACCCAAGGTTTTCGTAAAATTTGTTTTTGATTTGCGAAGGAATTTCTTCATTTTCAAGCTCAGAGTTTAAAGGAATAAGAAGTGAGAGGTTTTTTCTCCAAATCTACGCAAAATTTGGTCTCGAACAGGTATTCCTAGTAGTCAGATGATTCCTGTTTATGTATCGACGTAACCAGAAAAATATATCCATGGACACTTATAGCTGCATGCATATGTTGTGAATATTGCATTAACATTGATATGTTTATAATAAAAACTATAATTCTTCATTTAAACTTTCAGAGCCTCAGAGATACATTTTTCGATTACTTCATTATTGCGATAATTCAATTCAATTTTTACTGTAGGACATGTTGTAAAGTTCGAAAATGAAGATCCTCACAGAGTTTGACATTAATATAACCAATAGTTTTAGTAATATAACCCTTAGACACAAAAGTGCCCTGTCTATGAAGAATTGCCCATATAAACATGCTACAGAATATAAACACTGCCAGAAACAACTATGCTTATATGTCTATCGCTTGCTGTGGTATCCAATTCGGAGCCGCCATGAATATTACGGAGAATCTAGGGCAATAGATGACATTTTCAGAATGTTGAAACTAATTCAATCGCCGTAAGTTCTCTGAGAACACGCTGAAGGCTATAAGCGGAACATGAAACATCAAATTCACAAAGTTCCAGAAAAAAGGAGGACCAAAGAGCGAATTGTTTTTTTTTGGCCAACAACATCCTTATCGAAATCGTTGGACTGTAAGAGGAAAAACCTCTCTTGAAGTTCGTATTATCAACAATTTTGTTCCAATTACCGAAAAATCCTCCTTTTGCTTCTGCATATGAGAAATATATTTTATTTTGTACCACTTGAATTTATTTTCCACACAAATATAATTACTTGGCTTCATAATGAAAATATTACAGTTATAACAGATGAAGTTAGCCGCAAAAGGATAATTCTCTCCGCAAAAGGATTCTTGCCGAAACCGATCAAAATCCGGCTGGCCTATTACTTAAGAGGAAATTTCATTTGTGTCATGAAGCATCCTTTCAAGGCAAGCAACATTTTTAGTGAGTGATCTATGTTGAACAATTTTTCATGCTCACAAATACATCCTATCTACATAAAAATTGACGGCCCTCGTGATTCTCAGCCTCACCGGAACATGATTCGATAGCATAGCTGGGCGATCCTGCCTTGACTTCTCACGCTTTAGTTTCCCCTGGTATAAATAACACATTGAAAATATGTTCAAGTGCTCTGATATGTTGTGCACATCTAAAACTTTGTTGGAATCACCGTGAGTCCCCCTAGGTAAAGTCTGGAAAAGCCTCCTCGCCACTTTTCAACGTCAAACTTTACTATCACAAGCCAGAAGTAACGGGCTACCCGACTAATGAAATAAATTTTCATCTTATGTTGTCATACGCGAAAAATCAGGATGAAACAAATGAAACGAAGTGTAATAATTTAAATATGACACACGACTTTCTGTAGCGAAATACGAAAAGTAACCAATTTTATTTCATTAACTTGATTCTCCACCGGATATTCCGACACGTAAACATCACTAAAAGACTCCGACTGACTTCAACAATCCTATGGGGATACAGTTTCAAGAAGAGTTTTGAGTCATGCTTGAAAAAGAATGATATAGATTTGCAACTTCGATCTATTATACAGGAATCTCGAAATGCCATAGAAAATCTACGAGTGAAAGGTACTGATTTCTTCTTGTTCTTGTAAGCACAATAGAAATAAGAATATTTCCTGATCTGGTTTTTTCTTCTATTAATCTATTTTTTTTTCATTGGTTGAGAATCGTCGCTCCCAGTTTGTTACAAAGATATTGGACGGGGGAAAGTGATATAGGGAGGCTCTGCCAGACTTTACCTAGGGGAACTTAAGAAGCCCTGAGTTTGCACACTTCAGGTTCCTTCATGGATATGCAGCTGTTTCATTCGCCAGATTGGAGAGACGCAACCAAAAGCTGCTTCAGAATAGTCGGGTATATTTCACACATTCAATTCACTCTCTTCAAGATAGTTTAATACTTGAGATTTGATGTGAATGTTTGGAGTTAATATTCCGGGTTGTTTGCATCTCACCTTTTGAAAAATCTGATAAATTTTTGGAATATTTTGATATTGCGTCGAAATCAAAACATGATACGTATCCAGAGCCACCTATAAGTTTTTTTTCAACGAAACATTTCTCTGCCGTTAGGATCTTGGATGATTCCCTTATAGATAATTAGGTTGGCGATTCAGCGCACGATTTCAAATGCCTGGTTATTTCCTGGTTCTTCACGGTCAAGTTTTTCAATTTTTCTGGTCAGCTAGAAATAACGTATTTATATTTGTCGCAAAACGCAAACATTAATTTTCATTTATAACGTTAATTCAAAACATCCTTCAACACAACAGATCAAACGTTGCAAAATAAATCAATTTTACAAGAATATTTAAATTTTGAACAAAAAAATATCATTTCTTTCTACAAAAATTGAAACAGTCAAACTTACAAATAAAAAAATCAATTCACGATAACGAAGAAACGAATTCCCAACAAAAGAGTTTATTTTTCAACCCATGCGATAAATTTTCAAATAACATTATAAATCTTCAACCAGAGCAGTTATATTTCAAACCAAGAAGATGATTTTTAACTAAAGAGATGAATATTTAACTGGATCACTTCAATTTCCAACCACAAAGGTGAATATTCATACAAGAAGATTAATTTTTAAATAGGAAGAATGAACAGTAACATTTCTATTTTAAAACACCCATTCCCAACCGAGCATGAGAGTTTTATACAAAAACAAAGAATGTTCAACTAAAGGAGTGGATTTTTCGAACGGAAAAATTAACTTTTACTCAAAAAGATACATTGTCAACGGAAATTTGAATAATCAAATTTTAAATTCCAAAAATGGATGTTTAGCTATACAAATGAGTTTTTAACTGAAACAAGGGCATTGTCATTTGGAAAAAGTTAAATTTCCAAAAAAAAACTACTTATAGCAACAAGACTAACTTTAAAAAAAAAAAACTTCCAAACAAATTATCACATTCTTACACAAAATGATGAAGAATTAAATGAATTTGTAAATGTTTGACACTAGTAGTCGAATTTCAAACCAGAAAGACGAATCTTGAACTGAAATAATGAACATTCAACTACAATGTTTCAATTTTTGACAACAAATTTATTTTAAACCAAACATAAGAGAGATCAATATTCGACTAAAATGAAAAATGTTTGACCGTATAACTTGGATTGTTAACCGTAAAAGAGGAGTTTTGAGGAAGAATATTAAATTTCGAAGAAAGAGATAATATTATACAAAAAAATCAATATTTCAACAAAATATGTGGAGTTTCAACAAATTGATTGAATTTTCCATTCAAAAAGACAATTTTCACAGATTTGGTGAACTTTGAACCAGAAAAGATCAATTTTCCACTAAAAATGAAACAGTTAAATTTTCAGTTGAAGAAATCGATTTTGAACCAAACTGACGAATTTTCAGGTATAATGATGAATCTTCAACGTGCATATAGATGTATTTCAAGCAAGAAGATGAATTTTCAATCGTAAAAATTATATTTTCTACAAAAAAGGCGATTCTTCACAAAGTACAAAAATTCGTGAACAAATAGTTTAATTTTCAAATTCAAAAATCAATGTTCAACTAAATACTTGAATTTTCACCAAAAAAGATGAATTTGTTCTTAACAAAGAAGTGAAAATTTCAACCAGAGGTAAATGTTGAATCTAAAAACTGCAACATTATTAGAAAAATTTGATTTTCAACACAAATGTTTAATTTGTGAACAAAGAAGTCAATTTCCAACTAAAAAGGATGAATTTGCAATGAACATAATATAAAAAAGCTTTCTATCATAATTCAGAAATATTTTTTCTTCGGAATACTACTTCTACTCCAAAGACTACTTGAAGTACTTTCTTTATTTAAAATTAGGAAGAGGAAACTTTAAAACTGTAACGAATTACACAGGCTCCGAAGGAGATTTTCATTTAATTTAATCTGCTCAATCCGAATCTGCAATGTTTTTGGCCCATATTCCCTCATACTATAAAAAAATGGCATAAATCAGATAAAATAGCAAAAAACGTGGGTGGAGTTCCGAAGAGCGCTTTTCTTCGATAAATTTGAAACTCTGTATATCTCTGTATTTTGACATTTTGAAAAACCCATCAAAAGCATGTTTCTTTACGTTCATCTCAGAAAATAGTTGAAATTTATAAAAAAGCTTCAGATAAAAGTTTTAGATCCTTCGAAAATACATAATGTATGTTCAATAAGTTTTTACCAAGCGAGTGACGGTTTTCGAGAAAATAAGGGGAAAATGCAGGTACGAAGTGCAGACTTTTTTTGCTATTTTATCGGTTCTATGCCTCTTTTTTGAGTATTTGAGGTAATATGGGCCAAATGCATTGCAGGTTCGGATTAAGCATATTGAATTACATGAAAATCTCTTCCGATAGGAGTCTACAATTTTTTATCAAGATACTACCGATTTTTTGCGATATTGGCCATTTTCATGGGGTTTTCACAATTTTCGTGGGTTTTTTTACAATTTTCTTAGATTCAAAACGGCTTATGATCTAAGTGCACTTAAAATTAGTATTCAACGGTTCAAAATACATAAAAATTATGCTTTCCCTAGGTTCACCAATTATTTTTAATACTAAAACATACAATTTTCGCTATTTCTGATGGTTTCTCGCAATTCATTTGAAATCGGAGGGTGTACGGCCTAAACTGACTTGAAATTCGGTTTCGAAGGGTCGGCAAACATTCCCGTAGATAGGTCTCGTCCGGTGTACAGCGAACTTGTTTTTTTGTGTGCCGGTGTTATTGAAGCAATCATGAAAAATAAAATTTATTCTTTGTGTTTTATCACCCGAACAAACTGTCCCAGATCAAGGTATACGGATTAATTCATACATTTAATGTATTAGACGTTTTGAACGAATTTAAACCGAGTGCAAAGCACGAGACACGTGATGAGAACGTATCCGTTAAAGCCGAAGAAGCTTCAACAAAGAAATTGACAATCATCAGATTACATCAATTGACGTTTTTCTCTTCAGTTTCAAAAGAGTTTTAAAAAATTCACACAAATTTAAGGGAGTACAAAGACTGACCGCGTAGCGCGCCGTAAATTCATGACGGGGTGCCAAGCGCGAGATTCAACAGACGCGCGCACTGGGCGCGATGAGAGTATGTCCGCCCGGCGGGCAGATTTTTTCAGTTTGATTAAGGTAAGATTATTTTTCTGTTTCTCCCTTCACTACACCTTGTACCTAAATTCATTGATCTGAAATTCCAAGTTCACGAAATGGAAAATAATTTCAATTGTGTGCGCTCAAATAAAGAGGGCCAGATTGCTGATATGGAGATACATAGAGGGTTATAGGAGTTTTCGAAATGGAAGGCCCAGAACGAACTTTTTGGATTTAAAAACGAGGCATCAGGTTACTTTTAAAGTTGGAGCTTCGAGAATACCGTTGACTGCAAAGAATATTCGAAACTCCTGTCCGAAAATATGAGAGAGAGTTTTGAAGACTCTTTCTGAACTTCATGAATTTGTTCTAGATGCCTCACGTGGAAATAAGATATATATTTGTTCAACAAAAATACGTAGAAAAAGCGTGTATAATAATAATTCAATGATAACGGGAAGCAAATTAAAGAAATATAATAATTCGAAATACAAAATCAAGCGAACGATTTTACAAAATCAAAATGTTTCACTAAACCAGTAACGTTTGCAAGGAAGTTTCTTATTTCTTCGCCTTATTTCTTACTGAAGTTCTCTACACAGAGAAAAATGGAGTGTTAAACTTTGAGTGTCAAAATATTAATGGTCAGTTCGATCTTCCAGAGTGTATCATGTACGATCCATAATTTTTTCTCTTCAGTCAGAGAGACTCTTTTTTTATGTTCAGCTG
>WSXT02039895.1:0-13376 GCA_011762715.2 Neuroterus valhalla
ATTTCCTGTCAGGGATATTTGTCTAAATGTCAGGGAAATGTCAGGGAAATGTCAGGGAAATGTCAGGGAAATTGAAAAATTCAATCTTGTGGCCACCCTGGAAAATAATTTATTTTGCTCAAAATTTGTGTTTTTGGTAGAACATTCTTCTTCTTGGTAGAACATTCATTTTTGTTACTGTTAAAAACTGAACTATTTAGTTAAAAATTCATCTTTATTGGTAAAAATTCAACTAGTTTGTTGAAAATTAAACTATTTGTTCGAGAGATGAACTATGTGGTAGAAAAAAAACTTTTTTTGGGGGAATGAATTAAAAAATTCAACTTTTTACTAGATTGTGGTATTTTTGGCTTCAAAATTGAATAATTTTCATAAGAATATTTCTGTTTTCAAAAATTCGTCTTTTTGGGTAGAACATAAATCTCCTTGGTTAGGAATTCATCTTTTTATTACATTAAGCTATTTTGTTGCAAGTTTTAAAGCATCAGCTAAAAATTCAACCGTTTGGTTGAAATCATATTTCTCGGCGGAAATTCGACTATTTTGTTAAAAATTTTCCCATCGAGGTTGAAAATTCATCTTTTTGGGTTAAAAACTCAAGTTTCTTCTAAAGATTCCGTCTTCTTGTTTTCCAAGTTTTACGACGCACGCTACGTACAGTCAATCTCAAAATTCGATAATCATTATATTGAGCTATAAAATCGACCAAAATATATCTAATTATGATTGCTGCGTATTTTGAAGGAGACTTCTAAGTGTGCTTAAGAAAATAAAAATCAGGTTGAACTGTTTATATATCAGAAGTTATTGAGAGTTTTAGTTTTTGCTTGCTCGTTAAGGTAAAGTTACAATTCTGATTTAATCCTAATAATCAAGGCCTCATTCAATTCTTTGGAGGATTCTATGCAATTCTCTTTGGGTAGGTTTTATTGAAAAAATTAATTTGGGCTCATAATTATTTTATGTGTTCTAACAATGAAAGTTCAAATTCCAATCAACACTATCCAAAAAGGATTGTAAAGAATCTAAATTTCGAGCTACGAGATTATATTCCTACAAAATGGCGAGTGGTCGATTGAAAAGAACATTTTTCCAACAAAAAAGTAAGATTTTCTGCTAAAAAAGATGGGTTGAACAAAATTGTTGGGTTCCCAACGAAAAATTGTATAACTTTTTTCAAAATGAATAATATTTTGACCTAATAGAGATAAAATTCAAACCTGGAATTCAATGTTCAATAAAATAGTTAAATTTCCCATCAAGAAATTGAATTTTCAACGTACAAGAATTATTTTCTACTGAAAATCTATCATTTCAGAAGGACAACTTAAAAAAAAATAATAAATTTCCGTCAGAAAAAGGAGACTTCAACAAAACAATGCAGTTTGCAACAAAAGAAGTGGATTTTCGGGGAAATAAATGAATTTTCATTTTAATGATTGAATTTTCAATTTTAACAAAAAATAAGAATTTTTAAGAAAAATTTACGATAAAAAAGGGTAATAAAATTCTCAGTTGAGAAAAATTTATTGTGATACAAATATTTGAATTTCTATTATGATAGTTGGATTTTTTGACATAACTATGAAATATCATCAAAACATGGATTAATTGATGTTTTAACTAGAAAAGATTCTTATGATTAGCGAATAAAGACAGTTTTTTTATGACAAATAAAGATAACTCTAATAAAATATGTGGATTTCCAACCAAATAAGTGAATTTTTAACCCACAAGATTGATTTTCTACCAAGAGGAAAACTTCCAAACACAAAAAAAAAGTTACAAAGTCTAAGTGGGATTTCCGTCTAGAAAGATGACTTTAACATAAAAAACTGAGTTTTTAACCCACAAATTGCACTTCGAACAAAAGAGATGATATTTTGACCTACAAAACTGACCTTCCAACCAAATGAATTAATTTTAAACTAGCAAGATTGATTTTCGACTAAAAGGAGAATTCCAAACCGAAAATGCAATTTTACAACTAAAAATTTGAATTTTCTACATAAAAAATCACTTTGAGATAATAGTGGAGTTTTCTTCAAAAAGTTAAAAGCAGGCAGAATTTTTTTCTTAAACATGCTTAGAAGCCTCCGTCAGAATACGAGGTAATTATCGATAGATATATTTTGGTAGATTTTATAAATCGTTATCGATAATCGTATTTTAAGGGTTGGACTGAATTTTTTTCTTTTTTTTTAAATAGATGAATTGTTTTTTTGTTACAGTTTCATATTTTTCGTGTTCATGGGAAAATTCAATTCTCTATTTTTTTAATTTTCACTAATACAGGGAGTCGATGTTTTTAGTGCGGTTAGTAAGGGTTATGTTTGCCGTACGAAAATGCGCAAAACCGCCGACCTTGAATAAAATATCGTGTGTCATACGAAGGAAAACGTTTCACGATCTCGTCCGATGCTTTCTGTACTCGGTGGCAGTGCCACGCGCCTGCTATCGCCTCGTACAGAAAACATCGGCCTCGTCGCGTGAAACATATGTTTTCAGTCTGATGACACAATCTACTATTGTTCATAACTTGACTGGTTCTTGTTTGGTCAGTTATGCAGAAATTTCTGAAAGATTCCTGCAGGAGACTGGTGCCCTCTTCAGTGTGCAACTTAACCAATAATAATTCGTTTACAATGATGAAGTGTAAACGTAAAAGTGTAAGCTTACCCCGAAAGGGGTATAATAGTAAATGGTTTAATAATAAATAACATGCACCGACCGATGACTACATACCATCGTCCTACAACGGTTTTCCTAGTTTGTCCTGCATACGTTTCTTGGCTGATAGCTTGAAGTCAAACTGAAGATCTTTTAAAGGCATAAATAGATCTAGAAGATTTCTTAAAGACGTCAAGTCAGAAGACATACAGGTACAGAAGACTTCCGTTAAGCTGAACTCTTGTTTAGCTGAACTTCCATTTACCTGAACGCTTCCACGCTCGTTTAGCTGAACTCGAGCGGCCCCTTCTGCCCCCGCTTCTCTTGAGTAGACAAGGCAACTGACGGTAGCAACCAATTAGAAGTCATCTCTAGAAACACCCATGCGGAGGGGGACAGTGGTGGGAATTTCTCCCGAATTCAGCTAAACGATTGTTTACGTCGCGTAGCGGTTCAGCTAAACGGAAGTTTTCTGTACCTACTAAGGACGTGGCTCGAGGACGCTTCTTATCCACTCGATGTATGCATGTCGACTGTCGAGAAGAAATTTGTTTTGAAGAAGCTTCATAATATTTATAAACTATGCATATGAAAATATTGTTATAAGCAACTTTCTACGGAGCAGTCAATGTGTAATCCATCCTTTTTTACGAATCTTGCGTTGCTTACATTATTTCAAGTGGATATACTGGTAAAAATCTGTAATTAATTACAACATCGTAGGTTTACTTGTTGACCACAGAACTTGGCGAAGGGTTCACACTCGGCCAACTAGAGTCAGCTTTGAAAGTATTTCGACCAAAAGCTGTTTTTGTAACTCATTCTGAATCATCTACTGGTCTCGTTCAATCATTAAAAGGCGTTGGAGCTCTTGTACACAGGTAAAAAAATATAATGAAAATAAATATCAAGAAAATACCCTTCAAGAAGGCTTGGATCAGAAAGCTGTGCAGAAAAATTATATGAAAGAAATTTTATCATGATTTTATATTTTTCTTATTGATAGAGATTAAATAAAGCATAGTTTTTGAATGATAGCAAACCGAAGACTAACAAGGAAAGTCTTTCAGGTGTCCTTCGCCGAACTGATTCTCCCTTAAATATGTTGAAGTACTCGGAAAACTAAGCGACACAACTTTTTTGTTATCTGCGGAAAAACACTTTAAGGGGGTGAGACAGGCCCTCGAAAATAGGGGTCGCAAGTGTCGATCGTAATTTTTTCAACAAAAAAAATATATATTGAGGGAGTAAACCACCCCTACATATTATTTAAGTTGTGCTGGAAATTTTTTAATTAAATAGAAAAAATTTGAAAAATATATATTTTGCAGTTGAGACGGAAAAAAAGTTCACCTGTTTCGCCAAAATTTTTTTTTAAATTAATGGGGGTAGCTACCCCTAAACACTTTTCATCTTGTGTCTATGATAATATATACTTTTCATGCAGAAAAAAATTAGAAAATTTGTTTTATAACGATGGAAGTAGAATTAAGTCCATCCAACATGAATAAAAAAATTACACGGGGGTGAACCACCGCCTAATTATGTATGAAATAGCAAAACAAGTCTAAAAATGAGCAAAAAAATCCGGAAAAATACGTGTTGTATACAAAAAAGAGGCTGAAGGTATTGAGGTATTTCTGAACGAAAAACAGCATTGAAGAGGGTATCTACACCTCCACAAAGATTTATTCTCTAAAATTTGAACAATAGTAATACTCGTCGAAAAAATGTTTTAAACATGGTAATTTTTTGCACCATGAACATCGAATTATAGCAATATTAGTACAACCTAATATTTATGGGCAGTTGCCCTCTTCAATGCTGTTTTTCTCCTAAAAGTACCTAAATACCTTTATCCTCTTTTTTGTATACAACACGTATTTTTTCGGATTTTTCTTGCTCATTTTTAGACTCATTTGGCTATTTTATACATAATTAGGGGGTGGTTTACCCCCGTGTGATTTTTTCATTCATGTTGGATGGACTCCATTCTACTTCCATCGTTATAGAATAAATTTCACAATTTTTTATGCGTGGAAAGTATATAAAAACGCTTATTAAAACGCTTGTCTTATTCATGGACACAGAATAAGAAGTTGTTTGGGGTATTTATCTCTATTACCAAAAAAAAATTTTTCGGCGAAACACGTCAACTTTACTCACATACCTTAAAATCAAAAACAAACTTTGAAAATAATGCTCACAAGATTTAATTAGAAAGGTTATTATTGCAAAACAATTTAGGGGTAGTTACCCTCTCCCATGCTGTTTTTCGCTTGGAAATACCTAAATGCCTTCGTCCTCGTTTTTGTATACAACACGTATTTTTTTCGGATTTTTTCGCTCATTTTTAGACTTGTTTTGCTATTTTATACATAACTAGGGGGTGGTCCACCCCCGTGTAATTTTTTCATTCATGTTGGAAGGACTCTATTTTAATTCCATCCTTATAAAACAAATTCCCCAATCTTTACCTGTATGGATAGTATATATTATCATAGACACAAGATGAAAAGTGTTTAGGGGTAGCTTTCCCCATTAATTAAAAAATTTTTTTTTTTTGCGAAACAGGTAAACTTTATTCTCGTCTCAACTGCAAAATATATATTTTTAAAATCTTTTCTATTTAATTAAAAAATTTCCAGCACAACTTATATAATATGTAGGGGTGGTTTACCCCCTCAATATAAATTTTTTTTGTTGAGAAAATTAGGTAATCCATTTTTTATCCTGAGGAAACTTTTCCAGTAGGTTTGATCAAAATTAATTTAGTTTTTATACACAATACTATACGGTCTACACTTGCGACCCCTATTTTCGAGGGGCTGTTTCACCCCCTTATAGTGTTCTTCCGCAGATAACAAAAAATATATGTCGCTTAGTTTTTCGAGTACTTCAACATATTTAAGTACTGTAAACGTAGAGTAAACGAAAGAGAAAACTCCTATAATAAATTAAAAGATTCCTAAGGAGGAGTTTGTTTTTAAATACATTCTCTTTGGATCCGTGTCAATTTTGTAGATAAAAATAAAAATCACAGCCAATAAAACATTCAAAGTAGAGGAATTCAACAAATTATATTACTTATTTCATAGATATGACGCTTTATTCATTGTCGACACAGTGGCTTCACTAGGGGCAGAACCATTTTATGCTGATGCTTGGGAAGTCGATGTGGTTTACACAGGGAGTCAAAAATGTCTTGGAGCGCCACCTGGAATTACACCAATCTCTTTCAGCCCGCTAGCCGAGTACGTAAAGTTTTGAAATGGTAGGGGAAAAGAACTGGTGAAAACTATATTGGCAATTTAAAGTTGCAATGCGAGACCTGATGGCCATTTAGCGAACTAACCAACATGGCTGCCTATGGGATATACGTAGCATTGTTTACATGCGTGTTGCACTCAAATAACGAGATAATAATTAATTTTCCATCAGATTAATCAGTAAAAAGTACAAAAGAAGTTTAAAAGCTAATATAAAATCTTAAACATGGAATTCTCCTGGAACCATAGAAAGGGAAACGATACTCACAAAGGCAATGTGTGCTATGTTGTCAATTGTGACTCCTTTCCATGAAGTACGAAAATTTGGCAGTGTTACTGTTATAGTGAAATACCTTGTTGGAGAAATAATTTTTGTTCATAAACGTTCCGAATGGTTAAAACGACTCAAGATTCAAGATACTGATCAACAAATACTAGTTTGCTCTCTGCATTTCAGCGTTGATGCTTATGTATTTCCTGGTTTATTTTTCATACAGTTATTACGTGATTATTAAATATAATTATTATCATGATTATCAAATAAAATCTGTGACTCGTCTCAGCTTTGCAAGTGCAGTCCATTACAGTGACAGGCACTTGTTTATTCATCTCACTGTTGTTATTATTATTATTATGAATTATCGCTCTTTCACCTTCGATCATGTTTCTGGAAGACGGCGCTGCGACAGCATACTCATAATGTTTTTAGAGAGGGCAGCAACATTTTTATCACATTTAAATTATACTTTACTTGAATAAACGTGTTGAGACTGATGCTAATCATATGCATGCTGAATACCATAGGCAGCCATGTTTGTTTTGATACAGCAGCGCCTCTTCGCCCGCGGTAAGTGTTTGTCTCGGGTATTTAGGTTTACACTGAAACTTAGATAAAAGTCTCTTTGGTATTTGTCATTCCAAAAATTTTGGTCATTGACGAGGGGGTCAAGGGGTAGAGCATTAGGGAAAAGGTATATCCTTCATAATAACCAAAATACGTATTACAACGATACAATACAATTTCAATGGACTCATTTTTTTCAAGTCTTCCTTGTCCTCAACCTAATATTTGTTACCGACATTAATGTCTTCTATGAAAAAGCCTCCTCATAAAAATTATAATTTCATTTTCTATATTTACTTTTCATTTTCAGGAAGAAAATTTTCAATAGAAAAACTAAAGTGCCGGTCTTCTATTGGGACATGACAATCCTAGGAAACTATTGGGCTTGTTTTGGCAATCCAAGGCCTTATCATCACACAATAAGCGCCACTTTGGTATATGGTCTACGTGAAGCGCTTGCACAGCTAGCAGATGAAACTCTACCCGTTATTTGGGCGCGGCACGCAACCGCATCGAAAAAACTTCATTCTGGGCTGAGAGACCGTGGATTAGAATTTTATGTTAAAAAACCAGAAAATCGACTAAAAACAGTAACAGCAATCAAAATTCCACCTGGAATCGACGGAAAAGTGGTCACAACATATGCTATGCAGAGGTTTGTTTATTTATCTGAATAGTAACAACAAATTGTGCAGTATGCAAAGAACCTTGAATGGAAGATCCAGTTAAAGTCAAACCAATGTACAGCCTGATTTTCGAAATCGGTAAAGAATCCGCGCAAGATGTATGTAAAAAGCCTTCTGGAAAAATGGTCACAATTATTACAACTTTCGATTAACATGACTTACAGCATCAGTAAACTGAATTGGTTCAAACTTTGGTAGAAATGCCTTTTTTATACATTTCATGCTGGGTTTCGTAGCCTTTCAACTTTGTCAGATATTCTCGTTCCCTCACTCATTTACCCATTTTATACCACTTGTTGTACTATTTTTCCATAATTTTCCTCCTTCTTTCCTCTCTATGTCTTACCGTCACCTCCAATTATATTTTCACCAGTTCTCTCTTGAACATAGTGCTTTTCCGAAATATCACAATCAAATCAACGGCATCAGCAAAATGAGCATCAAGATTGTTCCAAATTTAATGCTCATGCTGCTGAATTTCCATGAAAATTCATGTTAATTGATAGTTGTGTTCATTTAAAGGCTGTTCGAGGGCGTTGGAACCAAGCTCAAACCTCATAACCAAAACATATCTATTGATTTCATAAAAACTTGAATAAAATTTTCGTTCACTACTCAAGGCCTTGTTTTGTTTCAGTCAAGATCTATATTCAGAGTGAAAAATTGGCTAATTACAATCATTTTTTGCAGAACGATATTTTCGAATGCTTGGGTTGGAATAAAAAAATCCACACAAAAGCATCAGAATTATTTACCACTTCTGTAAAACAAAGGTTTTATTCTAATAATTATGGTCTGAAATAGGAAAGTTTTATATTGAGCAATTTTCAGACCAGGGTCTGGTTCCAACGCCCTTAGGTGTTTCGTCAAGGAAAGGCTTCCGCCAAAGCCATAATTCTCTTACACTGATGAATTGTTTGTTGTAATATTTATCCCACCTCATCTTCAGACCCTAATGGAGGTTCGTATAGACTCCTTTTTTTACGAATATTGCGTTGTTGTTTGTTTTTGTTTAAATTTAAAACCAAGTAATTCTTGCGCCTGGAAATTGGCACCGTCTTGCATGCTGAATAGCGGTCATTGGCGTGCACTGGCATGCAGGCCTCGAGTATCCTCGACAAATGCAATGGGTAACGTCTATGTCGACCCTGAACCGTTATTAATGAAAATTTCGTAACTGGGCATATTACCATGATTCGTATTGTTGGACATTTCAAAATGTATTCTCGGCACTAGCACTACGATGGGTAAAATGAATGCGCGCCAGCGCTCCCAGATCTGGGGATTCATCTCCAGATCTGAATAGACTTTCAAGTGTCTAGGATTTATCAATTTCTGGAAAACTTCAAGATATTTGTTCTCAACCTTTGGATTTTTAGTCCATTTTGTATTAGGTAGTAACAGTTTTCATGAAAAATATTAAAGTTGATATTCCACCTGACGCAACATGCGGAATTTCAAATAAAAATCCGTTTAATCAAAATATAGAGAGATGAATCGTCTAAGAAAAATATATTTGTCGTTATTCCCAACAAAAAATGTTTTGATATCGAATCAAGCACAGTTGAATTCTATTATAAAAGGAACATTTTCAACATGATAATTGACTCCTTCAACAAAGAGATAAATTTTTAGCCAAACGTTTGAATTTAAAAAAACTAATTTTGAAACTATAATGGACATTTGTCGAGGACACTCGAGGCCAACATGGCAATGCACGCCAGTGACCGCTATTCATCATCCTAAGCAGTGACGATTTTCAGGCGCAAGAATTACTTGACTTAAACCTTAACAAAAACAAACAACAACGCAATATTCGTAAAAAAGGAGTCTATACGAGCCTCCATTAGGGTCTAAAGATGAGGTCGGACAAATATTACAATAAACAATCATCAGTGTGAGAGAATTATGGCTTTGGCAAAAACCTATCCTTCACGAAGCACCTTAAGATCACAAATTATTGGTTTGAAATTTTCACTTCAAATAAGAAAAAAGACGCATTTAATTTCTCACAAAATGGAACAATTCTAGTAGTAAATCTTAACATTGTTTTTTTTGTTTGTAGAAAATTTGTTTTTGATTGTTTCAAAAAATTTTTGTTCCAATTTTTCTTCCCGGTTAAAAATGAATACTATTGTTTGAAAGGAAAATTAGAAACATATGTACGCAAACGATAAAAACTAATAGAGTAGAATGATTCAAGAAAGAATGCTTAACTGCAGATGTCTGTTTTAATTTATTTGAACATTCTCAAAATTTTTCTACTTTTCAGGCATAACGTGGAAATTGCTGGAGGCCTAGGACCCACTCTGGGAAAAATATTTCGCATTGGTCTGATGGGAGTAAATGCCACACCCAGCCACGTCGAGCTTGTCCTTCGTGTTCTGGATGACAGTATCAAGCATGCAAAAACTCTGTCCTCTAATTTGTAAAATTTATTAACAAAAATCAATTATACCGTAACGATAAGGCCATCACAATTTTGAATATGAAAAGTTCATTATAAGATAAATGTTTATGGCATAAGCTGCTTACCTGAAAAACTGTTTTAAAAAAACTTTCTTCATGTGCGTTGAAACTGATAATATAAAATTTAATATATTTATAATGTTTGAAATATTATTTGTGAAAGTACAAAAATGATAAAAATTACGAAAATCACAAAGCTAAAAAACCAGAACACTGTGAAATACAATACAGAACGCCACATACATTATCACGATTCTTTATTCACTAAAACCACCGATATCGACGTTCAACAAGCAGGCGTTTAATAATTTTGATACAATGATTAATCCGGCATAGCTGTCACGGTGATGTGCTTCATATACATATATGAAACGTATGATTGACTCGCAATGATCAGATAACAGATTTTTCAAAATTTTTAGACCGAGGTTTTGGCACATGCGTACACATATAATTAGCTCTTAGTTTAACCTACAGAAAACGCGTTTGAAAAACGCATCTTAACATCTTACACTGTAAACGCAAAACATACAAAATTTATGGCTTTCATTCGTTCGTATAAAAAGTTTCTGGTTCCGTACTCATCTCCATTGCGAGAATGGCCTCTCAGCAAAGTCCCAACTTTTTCTTTTTTCACACTTTTTAACAATTTTATTTTAAGCGTATCTGAGCGAAAGTCGCTCCACTGATGAATACTGCCAGCGGTGCGTTAAACGAAATTATAGACTACGATCAATCGCAGATTTAGGTTAACAAAATATGACAAAAAGTCAGTATTTATAAATGAAAAGATCGATTGTGCATGCTTAGTGGCACTGCGATTACGCAAATTAGTCTGAGCATGCTCATCTTCTAAGGTAATATTTTACAGGAGTATAAACTTCTTTTGCATCTACGCACCTACATTTTGATATTTCCAATACATTTCTCGTGAGCTAACAAAATTTGAATTTTGTTTCGAAAATAAATCACTTATTTTAAAACACAAAGTGTCTCAGTGAAACATTTGCAGAGAATACTTTATCCGTGGAAAAAATGGGTCTTTACAAGAATCCTTTCCATCTATTCTTTTAACGTGGCGAAATTTAACAATTCATTCTAAAAATTTCTTATGGCAATACATGATATTTCGTGAAACTACATATTATAAATACATTTTAATACAAAAATCTACGATTTCTGCAGAATTATTTTATTTGTTTTGTAGAAAATACAAAAATTCTGAACAGTCGAAGCAATAACAGCAGTAACATATAATTCCAATCCTAATTATTCACTACGTCTAATATAAATTATTTATAGGACTAAATCTTTCTCCTTTTTGAGAAATACAAATTACTGGCACGTAGTGCTTATTTTACAATTTTTCCGAAAATCTGCCCAGAATAATAAATAGGGCGTTATGAACTCATCAGCAGAAACCTATAAAAAGATAAACAAAAAAATATATATTAAATATAGAATAATTTTCTTCGCCTTCTGCGGGTTGCCTTATTTAAAAAAAAATTACAAATTGAAATAATTCTTTCTGACCTAATATGACTCTGCTATTGAGTGTAAACAGATTAAATAAATAATGAATAAAAATTACCTACTTATTGCTACAATAGAATTATACAATATATGAATATATGAACAATGCTCGTTCAGCTTGAAAGCAACTAGTCTTTCAGAAAAGAGGCAAAGCCTTGCAGGAATTCTACCTTCAAAGACACTGATTTACAACACGTGGGGCGTGTGCATAAATCTCGAAACTGTTTGAAAAATGTTTGAATATCCAAGAGTTCTAAATACCCAAAGACATTCAAGTTCTCGAAAACTTTCGAGTATTCCAGAAAGCTTCAACTCGACTCTGTTAGACTCACAATCTCGAACCGACTTGTTTGAACTTTTAGTTTTTCGCACACTCCTAGCAACCTAATTATCAATGTCATCCAAGATGAAAAATAAATTTTGTAAATTTAGATGCGCGCCTCTCTCGAGTTATGTTAACGAGCCGATGACAATAACAAAAATAGAATTATAGTAAATGTTGAGAAGTCAGCAAACTTTTAAGGAAGCAAATGATTTTTTAAATCTTCCGAATTTGAAACATTCTTATATTACAACAACAAGAATCATTTTCAATAATGAAAATAATTGGAAGACAAACGAAAAAATCAAGATTATGTGCAAAAATGTCCTGATAGGCTAAGAAAGATATTCTGCAGTGCCTGAAAATCCTGCCTTCCTGATTTATTCTTCTCTGCCGATTAATGAAGTGTAAGGTATTTCAAAGTTGCTTTGTCTTCTAGAACTGATTGAATGCATATCTTTGTTCTGCAATATCTGTCAAAGAAAAATTTTCAACTTTCTAGCAACAAAACAACGGGTTTAAAATTAATATGCATATCAGGCATGATAAGAACCTGCAAATTTATTTTAAAAAAATTGAGACTGGAACGGATGAAAAATGCTTCACTGACGTGAAAATTCGCGCTCATTTGATGATACTGGCGATAGCAATAATTTACAAGTTTACGCAATAACTACCATAACACTATGAGTCCCACGTTCATTTCCGAAAAAGATTCACTCGATTCACATGCGTGTATGACAATATAAATAGAAATACAAATAGCAATAATCTAATGGTAAAAACAGCCACTCCAACCCTCAAATTTCAATGTGAGGTTCCAGATTCAACGGCACTGGGATGAAACCGGGTCGAAATTGAAGGATCGGAGTACAGCGAACTGGTCTGAATATAATTTATCCTTAATCCTAAACAGTAACAATGCTCGTGAAAGCGATGGATTGGTGAACTTAGCAAATCCAGGATGCAAACCTTTTTTAAATTTGTTTGAAGTTTCCTCGACAGCTATTCCTTTCCAAAATTAAAAAAAAAGAAGATGGAAATAGTGAATCTTGAAAATGGCAACCAACTTGATCAACTCTTGAAAATTACAAGGAGGACAGCGCAAATTGCTGATTGAATGGCTGGATTCCACAGCAGCCTCTGCGCTCGAGCTAGTAGGCAAGGGAGGGGATACCACGATGCGCGTAGATTGAAATCTGGGCACGGAAAAATCTTCGCTCATCGCGGTATCCCATCCCTTGCCTACTAGCCCGAGCGTAGAGGCTGTTGTGGAATCCATCCGTTCAATTTCTGATACCTGTCGCATTCTAACTTTCGTCCTTTTTTGTTTTTTGCCATTGAGTAGGTTAAACAAATTGGTTGGTTTGCATCGCGGAAGAGAACATGTACGATTAGCAATGGCTTTTTTTAAGAACCGATGCCGCCATCAAGGTTCTTCAGTCTTCTTTGGCTTTTGGGTAACTAGGAGAGAGTGGTGCAACCAGGAAGTTCACGAAATGGATGTACAGTGAACTTCCACTTAAGTTGACCGCGCGAAAACGTAAACATTCAGTTAAGTTGAGTCAAGGTGGGGAGTCACG
>WSXT02039906.1:0-13375 GCA_011762715.2 Neuroterus valhalla
GTGACTTTCCTTCCCCATCAGGCTTGGGGAAAGAGGAAGGTATGTGACCTACATTACTTCTATGGCCAGTCACAGCGATGACTTTACGCCCCCACGAGACTTGGGGAAAGGGAAAGGTATGTGACCTACATCATTTCTATGACCAGTCACAGCGGTGACTTTCCTTCCCCATCAGGCTTGGGGGAAGAGGAAGGTATGTGACCTACATCATTTCTATGACCAGTCACAGCGGTGACTTTCCTTCCCCATCAGGCTTGGGGAAAGAGGAAGGTATGTGACCTACATTACTTCTATGGCCAGTCACAGCGATGACTTTACGCCCCCACGAGACTTGGGGAAAGGGAAAGGTATGTGACCTACATCATTTCTATGACCAGTCACAGCGGTGACTTTCCTTCCCCATCAGACTCGGGGAAAGAGGAAGGTGTTTGACCTGCATTATTTCTATAACCAGTCACAACGGCAACTTTCCGCCCCCTATTGGACTTGAAAATGAGGATGATATCTGACCTTATTTATGTAAGAAATTTGTCCTTTTGGCATAAAAATTAAACGAGTTGGTCGGAATTTTCTTTCTTTCTCGACTGAGCAATCTTAGTCTACATGTCAAAATTTCCTTGAAAATTTCTCTCCTTGGTTGAAAATTAACCAACTTCATTAAAAATTCAACATTCTTGTCAAAAATTCATCCTTTTCGGTTGGCAATTGAACTGTTTTGTTGAAAACTGTTCCTTTCGGGTTCAAAATTTTACTATTTGGGTGGAAAATGTTATTAATTGGTTGAGAATTCGTCTTTATCGTTCAAAAATTCGTCTTTATTTGTAAAAAGTGCAACTGTTTGGACAAGAATTCTTCTTTTTTGGTTGAACACTTAACAATTTGTTTGGCAATATACCATTTGCGTAGAAAATCCGTCTTCGTGGCCTTGAAATGTAACTGCTTGGTTATTAATTATTCTGGGCTGATTCAGGCTTTAGGTGTTTCGTTGAAATTCTGTTTTTTTGGTAGAAAATTTAACAATTCAGTTGAAAATTGATCTATTTTTTTCAAAAAACAATAAATAGTTTTACTTGGAGTATTAGGAATTCAAGCGTTTAACATGAAGTGTTATATACCATATTATAACGACTATTGCAGTCAACTGATTTTAATTTAAGTACTTGTAAATAATTGAGACCAAAATGTTTCATGGCAGTCGTATTTTATAACTGTGTTTTCAATAAGATTGATAGTCATCGAGAATTCACTTCGGATATTTAGCTGCAGTTATGAATTCCTAGAAATGTAAATTCTTAGGATTCGGCTAGCAGCGGATTTCCACCGCATTCAAGTGAAGGAGAGGAGCAGCCAATCAATCAGAAGGTCCGACTCTCTCCACTTGTACGCGCGCGAGATCCATTGCGAGTTATTCTATCGCCGAAAAATGGCAGTATTAGGCAAAGTTAAACTGCTGAGTAGAACAAAAACTAGCAGTGGTTTTCCTCATCCTTGTCCACCAGAAAGGAGTAATATTAATATTCAATACATTATTTCCGTGATGACTAGTTTTTGTTCAAAAAGATCATTCTTCTCCTTTATGGCTAAAAATAGATGGAACACTATTTGAATATAAGTGCACTGGTCAATTTGTATCGATGATTGGAAAAGTATATCTTCATTGGATCTATAAATTGTGCAAATAGAGTGAGTGGAGTAGTGCTTGTATAACGGGCTCCTCTGAAAGGGAAGCTAAGGCAAACTCGAATAGTACCCAGCTAATGGGTACAAATTGATTTGACTGATGGAATCCAGGAAACTCTATATCCACTGAAATACAAACCTAATGGTCGATCTATCTAAAGTGTCAGAGCCAGGTCCGTGAGGATGCCAAGCCTGCATTTTCAGCAGGGTTTGATTACTGGCCATGGCATGAATCCTACTCCAGACTTTTGATCTCCTAACATCATATTATATTCGATCGCACTAATATAAAAAAATAGAGTCAAGCAATTATCCTAAAGGGAAATTCTTTCAAGATTTTTCCTACGTCTCTTCTTAGCGATGCACGACAAGACAAGAATTTTGCAATATTTGCCTGTCAACTGTTGACATTTAAAAATTTCTAAATTTGTAAAAGTCTGGATTCAGTCTTCCATTTTTTGGCCTGGACTTTTCCCTTCAAGAAAAGTCAAGATCAAGTAAATAAGGCTTTTGAATCTTTCTCGACGAATTAAAATTCTGAAGATATGTTTCTTCAAGAAAATAGTAATTCATTTTAAGATAAGAAGAAATTTAAGTTCATTCTACAATATTCCAGAATTTTTTTTCGAGATGTGTTTTAAAGAACTTCGTTATAATCTTTATTTGAGTGAAAGTTGAGTTGGTTCTATTCACAACAATTGGTTTTATTCATTGGAATAGTATCAAATACCAGGAAAGCTAAAGGAGAAATCAGTTCCTCCCTGATTCCTCTAATATCAACAAAATATGGGACAACGTTGTAAAATCGCTCAAATATAAGTTTTTGTCTCTTCGAAGCAGGTCGATCCTATGAGATATTAAGCGACCCCTTTTCAGAAAGTCCTCTTATATTATCCGCCTTCGCAATTCATCGAAATTCCTTGTCCTTCTAACAAATTCATAAACAGGCGGAGGAGAAAAATAAAACGATTTTCCATTCTTCACCAATAATCAGGCTATTTGTCCCTGATCGAAGAAGGAGGTTTCCCCTTCGATTTTAAATAAGCTGTCATATCCAAGAAAAGAGATCATCTATTATTCGACTATCCCTTCCTTATAATTTACTTAAATTTCCAAGAAAGAAAGAGTGGAGAGGAGTTAAAATGTTTGGCAGAGCTTCAGCTTCTTAATAATTTGACGCTCTCGTGACTGCCTTCATACCTTCTCCTAATCAGAAATTAGACAAGCCCTTGGGAATGTCCCTCCTGCTTTGAAAGTTTGGCCTTCCCATAATACAGGTAATCAAATGTTGGAATCAACAATAATAATAATTTTCATTTCAAATTTGATAAAAGATAGGACATTGGAGAAAACCGGAAGTCCGGACGTGATTAAAAGACACTAAATTAAGAAAATCAGCCTCTTCAAGCTGCCTTAAGAAGAAGACAGTTTTTCGTATCTCAGATTAAGACTAAAAGCGTGATCCTGACAAGCTGCCATCCCGGCGTTAACGTGAACTGACGTAACCGTCGGCTTAGATTACTTAAATCGCGAAAGACAACAAGCCCTCAGGGCTTCTTCCCATTCTTCCATTCTTTAATTATGCCGGACTTACACTGCCTCAAAAGACTTTTCCTTTTAATCCCCTGGCGAAAAAGAGTTGTGCGAACGACGTTTCCGGCAATCCATAGTTTCAAAATGAAAGTAAAGAAAACAAAAAAGCTAGGGGTAAAAGAGGAAGTAATTAAATATTTTGCAAGGAAATACTTTCTCCAACAGAATTCTGAAATACAAAGGTATAAAAAAGTATCAAAATTCTCAGAAAATTTTTAATAAAGACCACCAATAACGGCTTATATCGACTCCTAGCAAAGATCAATAGTAACCATTAAAAACGGTCAACCCTATCGACGGTCATTGATAATCATGATTACTAGTCAGTAACAACAGCAGCAATGATTTATAACAATCTTTAGCCTGAATCAACAAAAACCTGTAACGAAGTTTGTTAACAATCCCTAGTAACAGTAAATAACAACCCCTAGCAATAATTATTACTTACCTCTAGCAACGAATAATAACAACCTTCAGCAACAGTCAACAGTTACGCGTACAATGTGTAATAGCAACAACAATTCCCAGCAAATTTTTTACAAAGACCACCATTAAAGCCTATATCGACTCCTAGCAAAGATCAATGGTAACCAATAACAACAGGCAACCCTACCGACGTTCATTGATAATCATGATTACTAGTCAGTAACAACAGCAGCAATGATTCATAACAATGTTCAGCTTGAACCAACAAAAATCTGTAACAAAGGTTGTTAACAATCCCTACCAACAGTAAATAACAACCCCCAGCAACAATTAATACTTACCTCTAGCAACGAATAATAACAACCTTCAGTAACAGTCAACAATTACGCGTACAATGTGTGATAGCAACAACAATTCCCAGCAAATTTTTAATAAAGATCACCATTAAAGGCCTATATCGACTCCTAGCAAAGATCAATGGTAACCAATAACAACAGGCAACCCTATCGACGTTCATTGATAATCATGATTACTAGTCAGTAACAGCAGTAGCAATGATTTACAACAATCTTTAGCCTGAATCAACAAAAACCTGTAACGAAAGTTACACTCGTTAATAAACGCCACCAAAGACGTTGATATTAATCTTCAGCATTGTTTAATAATAATATCCAGCAAATCCAAACAACAAAACCTAGCAGCAACACTTAATAACAACTCTTAGGATTATGACATATCAATCGCTTGAGCCGCCCATTATTACGATCTCTAGTAACAGTTAGTAACAGTTTCTGGCAAAGGCCATTACAAATAATCAACCCTAGCCCCAGACCAGAGATTATTGACAACTATTATCACTAATCAATAACGATCTGGTTATGCAGCGGTCAATGACAAGCATCATCAGTGGAGAATAACAAACCCTCATGCTGAAGGTCTAGAAAAATTCTTAGAAAAGGTCATAGACGTTTTCATTAGCGAAGGTCAATAAAAATAACCAAAATTTTAAAATACAAGTTTATTTTTGAATTTTTACCGAACTTCTATCAATTGAATCAAATGAACCAACATTACAAAGTTCCATGAACCCAAATGTTAACGTCTATTGGTACTTATTATGCTCTTAAGGTCTCTTATTGACAACGGCTCATTTTAACGAATGATTTAACAATTATTGTTTTCAATTCACAGGAGAATAACCACTACGTACGATGATCCATATGAATATTTCCCATTTATTATTAAACGTGACATTTGAGAATGATTTAATTGTTTCTTAATAAGGTTTTTATCGGTGCCTAATTTAAAGGTGAATGCTTTCGAAACGATTGAATAAAGAGGGTGTTTTTTACCAATAAATTCGCATCGACGGTTAACAAGGGTAAAGATGACACGAGAAGAAAGTGGAGAAGGGGCTGATGAACAGAGGGTGACTTTAGTCGCTATCACTAATTACTTTAGTTATTCCCCTCCCGTCCATGACTTTGCTTTCCTGAGCAATCCTCGAACTCGTAAATAAGTAGAACGGCACCTTCAAAGTACCGCCCTATGAAAGTTTTTATTATTATTAATATTATTAAATACTTTAAACAACCCCGGTTATTGTTATTCCGAGAATCTCGCTCGTTGATGATGAGATCTGAGGGAACGAGCGGGAAGCGTGGTCCGAGCTATGAATGTCAAGCAGGGACGCACTCACTGCGCGGAAAACGTAAAGACGCACTTGAATATTCCGAATTTATTTCCCAATATACGTGGAAAATTGTTTTTGCATTATTAGTCCTTATGATTAGAAATAGTCCATCTTTTATAATTAGAAAAATCTACATTTGGTAAAAATACAGTTGATTAATATTATGTGAATGGTTCATGCCAGCCTCAATATTTTCGTTGGATTGAACAACATATAATGCAAAGGCTATCGGACATTGTGCTCAAAACGTTGCATAAAGCGGGGTTCCAGTGTAGAAATATTACTTTGGCTGTGTCTAGTCTTTCCGAAAAATTGAAGAAGTTGGGAAAGGGAATGTCCTAAAGATTCGGGTCGACAAGCAAAGCATATGGAAAATAATGAATCGAAATTTGAGAAATTCTAAATCGAGAAAAAATCGAATACCTATTTAACGTCCAACATCTAAGTTGATGTCTGCAGCTCCTGCAAGAAATCAAGAATCCAACGACCGAATTTGGACAAACACTCAGGTGGGAAAGTTATGCATATATAGTTTATGTATGGTGACAAGACAATGATGAATTTTATTTGTTTTATGAACTTTCCTGTATGAAATAAACCAAAGATATCAGTGTTTTGTTCATTATATATGAACTTTATGTAACGTTTCTACCAAAAAATTTGAGGGCACCCTCAAATGTCCTCCTCTTTTTCATCTTCCGTCTTTTTTTGAATTATTTCCAAAAACGCAATACAATAACAATCTAGATTTCTATCAACGTTTTGGGGTTCACCCAACAACCTTGTCACGGTAAGATATCTTCCAGCAGGTTAAAACCTATAAGGACAAAGCCACCGAACGCATCCTCAGGTTGCGGATAGAGGGTCCCTGTGCCGAATGTTTCTGCTGAATATGGTTACGAAAACTAATAAGCAGTCACTAGCAATTTTCCAGAGATGGTACGAAAGTAAAAAACCCCAAACTTAGGCGTAAACAACCTTGCTGAAAGCTAAATGGCACCTGGGTGTGGTGAACTTTATGTTATCTCCAGGATACCGAGTGACCTTCTGATTGATCAACTTGATAATGACCTGCTTCGTTGCTATGATGCCACTACTGTCCCTAACCGCAGAGGTTACATGGCGCGCCTGTACACTCTGTGGTGTCAGAAACACCGAGAGCTATCGCACCTTTCACAGCAAGTGTAAAAAAACCATGCCGTTAACCTTTCGCGAACAAAACATGTACGCGAAACGTTTCCTCAACCCTTACAAGAACAAGCCGCAGATGGAAATCAGGAAGCGACATTGAGACCAACTGCTAAAATAAGGCTTCCGTTGAGAGATGATGGTGATTTTGGGACAAGGAAAAACATTAACATTCAGGTTCCTCACAAACCCCATGATCTGGCTGAAACGGATGCTACCCTTCGTGAGGATCTCTCAGAGGATTCCGACCTCTGGACCATCACTTGTTCAGTTTATGATGCGGCAAGAGCTTTGTCTGATTCAAATCGAAGGTCCAAACTAACGATTGATGGAAAGACTAAAAAGCACTTGCATCAACTAAACAAGAAGATTGGCTGGGCAAGACAAAACGCGTCCCGTATGCAGCGGCATCAACAAGGATATTCTGTTAAAGTACCCGTATGCCAGAAATATGCCGTGGCACTTGTCGGATGGTTGCAAAGAGCAGTCATATCAAGGTCGGGTTTCTTATACTCATTTTTAAACCGTATTGAAACCTTTTTAGAAAACCTTATTGAAAGATTGAAAGATCGGATGAATACACATTAAATCCAGAAGAGTACCAAATTGGCACCCAGTATCCAGTGTATTATAGTGTACGCTGTATATTTAATTTATATTTCTCCTCAGAATTGTTTGTTCATTTTGCATAGCCATAATCGCACAAAAACTATCATGGATCCGAAAAGGGTGGTGGTTGATATAGAGCAAAGGACAGACGATGACTGGTAAGCTGCCAAAGGAGGCAAGAGGGTAGGTTGGAGTGATATCCTCATGTATAATTCACACCTCAGCGCCATGCCTCGACTCCTATTGGCCAAGGCACACTCGGTCGCTGGTTTTATGACAAACCTAAGGACACGTGATGTCGATAGGCTATTGCCATCGTACGCAACTGTCAACATTATTTCCTATTTTAAAATCCCTTCACGTGTCCAAAGGCCCCGTCATTTGGCCCTCTACAAAACAATTTCAGCAAACAATAGAATAAGAAGAAATCCATCTAAAAAATGTTTTTAGATAGAGTTTAGATGAATGGTGTTAGTTCTCTTTTTCTTCAAACAAGAAAGAGATGTTTTCTAGTATCAAGTTCAATGGGCATGAATTGAAGAGACCCTCACCATTTCAGCATGACTTATGACGCTTTTCGCGTCAGGAACATCAGGATTGAATCTATGTGATTGATTTTATTAAGACTTTGCAGAGTTATAATGGCTTATACGGCCCTGACTGTTTACGTTGGAGCTTCGATCTAATCATGTCAAGGCCATTTCAGGCCATGCCTGAAATCGGACAAAGAAGGAGACTCCAGTGGTTAATCTTGACTGTATCCAGACGTTCCAAAAAATTAGGGGAATTAGAAGGGGGATAGATAAGTCGTCGATAAGTGCCAAAATATGAAAAGTCCTGAAAGAGAATTATAATGTGTTCTATTAAAAACTTTCTTTATTACGAAAAATGTTTAATTCATGGAACATTTGAACAATAAGTTTCTGGGCTAAAATCTGAAAACGACATCTATGTGCGGTCAGTTATTATATCACAGGAATATAAATAATTTTTGATTAGGTTATGTGTATGGTTTGTGGTTTTCGCATCCAGTTGATAATGCAGACGTGACGAAATACTGGGATAGGTGCAGATGGACCGAGCACATAATACGCCCGGTTGGGGTCAATCGCGCAACGCCAGTTCATTAATTGCACACATTCCGCCCTGCCAGACCGGGCTGGCTGCGACGCTAATGAAACTATATGCATCCTGTAATGGCAGCGAGTTAGTTTCATTCGATTTCACGGACACTGACCATGATGAAAATAATGATTATTTGTACGAGACTTTATTATATCTCTTTTGCCAGCTTTGTTCAAAGCTGTCAGTTTGGAACAGTTTTATCACACAGGTTTATTTGACAGCAACAGCCTTCTCAACCAAATAATCATATATTATTTCATCCACTAAACTCTCCATTGTCTATCAAGTAAAGAAAATTTGAGTGTTATGCTAAAACTGAAAAGTATGAATCTGAGAGAAATGAGAAGACGTGAAATTTGGGTTATAGGAACAATCAAACAAATAAGAAAGTCATTACGTTAGATAAGAATTGTTTTATGGTCACTCATGTGTCGGAGAGTGACTCAAGGTAGGGTGGGAGAAAGTGCCACATATGATAGGATAAAAAATTTCCTAATTTTTACACGCTTTGAAATTCTCTGTCGATCTATCGACTCAAATGAAATTGATACATCCACTGGCAGCCGCTGACTGATGCTTTTCCAATTGTTGCGAAGGCTTAGTTGTCTTCTTGTGGAGAAAGTATTTTTTTCAGTTGTATTTTATTTTGATATTGAAATTCATTCATACGTTTCATTGATATAAATTAAGTATAGTTTGTTGAATAATTATGTATTCTTGTAGTACAGAATATTAAAAATATTTGGTGTTTTTTCGAAAATGTTGATAATAAATCATGACAAAGGGATAAATAAATCTTACTGCGTAGTATTCTGTGAAGCTTATAGTAAAAGCATTCCCTGCGGAGAGTTTGTCTAGTAATCGTCTTCAACAAATTTTGCCTACATTACCCTCTATGCGGGACAAAAAGTAACATCAGAAAATATTTATAAAGAATTATATAATACAATTGATGAAACACTTGAATGTTTCCTTAATTAGAATCTAGAATTGATATGTCTCACGTATATTTCAAAACAAAAGACAAGGAAGTACTCAATTTTGTTTGAATGCAGTGTTAGGAAATGTTTCGATTTGGATTTCGAATCGCGAGTTGAGTGGCCACTTGAAATTCAAAAAATTATGTCAGTTATTTTCCAGTTTCCAAACTCAAACCTTCAGAAATAAACAATTCATAATCCAAATTATTATCGAAAAAAATAATTTTTTTACAACCTGGGTCGTTCCAGAATAGATTATCTAGACGTCGTCGCGACGTGCTTTCGAAAAAATTTGATATTAGGATATGATGTTCCTGGATGTTTATCGAGTCAAATTTCACTATTTTGAAGCAATGACATTCGATTCCTTCTGTAAAAATAAATTTTGAATAATGGTATGCACTGAGAAAATGGCGCGTGAGATGCATCAGAAAATGCTGTTATTTTGGAAAAGAGCATACGAAAATTTGTTACAGACTAAAAATACCTATACATCTAAGTTGCATGTAGTAATTATATATATTCTCATCTGACTGATAATATAAGTACTATAAGTAGTTACGAAATACTGCTCTATAATGTCAAATTTGGAGATTTTCAATTTGGTATTCTTCCGTCGATATGAAATAAGTGAAATTCAACTTTTTATAAAAGAAATGTCCCTGATATGAATATTTTTTATCAAAAGCTAAGAGGATTTCTCACCTTTATGCATAAATGTGGTTTGTAAAAATCGTAACCTTGGTTGAATCTTCCTTTTTCGCCTTTAAATATCGTCCAAGATGAAAAAGGGAAAAATATGAAATCTTCAGGATACCCTCATATGATGAAACTTTCCACGTCCGATCTATTTTTTCGATGGGTTCTAGTCTAGTTTGAATCTAAAACTAGTTTGAAAATTAGGTGAATATAACCCTTCTTTTGTTCGCGGTACGAAACAGAATAACAATATGAATGAAGTTACAGCTCTAAAAATTCGAGTCATCCGTATTTCAAATCAAATCAAATTTCTTATTCTGAGAATTTATCAAATATATTCAAATGAGTACTCAAATAACAAAAAGTGCATTTGATTTGAAACCAATTTCATGAATCGAATTCTTAATTGTGTCTAGAATGTTTTGAAATTTTATTTTTAATGAAATTCTTAGAATGAAAAAATAAGTATTTAACTTGGAATAAAAATAATTCCAATTTCAAGAGCTAACCTAATCCATATTGTTAGTCTGTTCTGTATTAGCCAGAAGAGGGTTATGTTGAACGAATTTTCATAGTATTTTAAAATAAAAACCAGATAAGGTCCCGTCGAAAAAATGGATCGGTCGTGTAAAGTTCGATCATATAAGGGTATCCTGAAGGTTTGATATTTTCCCCTTTTTCATCTTGGGAGATACTCAAAGAAGAAAAAGGAAGATCTAACCAAGGTGACGATTTTCACAAGACATATTTGTGCACAAAGGTACGGAAGTCTCTCAACTTTTGATCAAAATATTAATATTAGGGACATATCTTCTACCGAAAGTTGAATTTCATTATTTTTCAACTTCTTGATAAGAAATTCATCTTTTCATTCGAGAATTCAACTATTTTGTTGTAAATTCGTCATTCATGAGAAAATTCAATCATCTATTTTTTTATTTTCAATAAAACTTAACTATTTTGTACATAACTTGACTAGTTCTTATTTGGTCAATTATGTAGAAATTTCTAAAAGATTTTGCAGGAGACTGTGCCCCCTTCAGTGTAAAACTCAACCAATAATAATTGATTTACAATAATAAAGTATAAACGACTTACGGTTACCCCGAAAGGGATTTGGCTTAATGGTATAATGAAAATTATATTCCATCTTGACGGAAAAATATCAAATTGAAAATCTCAAAATTTGACATTTCAGAGCCGTATTTTAATTTCTTTTTGTACTTTTGTTATTGCTCAAATGAGAATATATCGCTGCTACATGCTATATAGATTAAAAAGTAATATTATATTTTCAGTTTGATCCAAATTATCGTATGATTTTTTCCAAAATAACAGCATTTTCTAATGCAGCTCACGCGCTATTTTCTAAGTACATATCGTTATTCACAATCCATTTTTACAGAAGGAATCAAATATCATTGCTTATAAATCGTGAAATTCGACTCAGTAAACATCCAGGAACATCATATCTTATTATCAATTTTTTTTAGATCACGTCTCAACGACTTCTAGATGATCTATTCTGGAATGACCCAATAAAAAAATGTCCTGTGTTCGCGCATTCATGTAAAATTTACAATTATTTGAAAAATTCACGGAATGTGTGATATTTTTAAGTATCGAAAGTTAAGTAAGTAAGTATTACAGGATTTATTTTGGGACGCACTAGAAACTTTCGAGCCCTAACCAAAACCGATTGTAAAAAAAAAAGATTTTTTCCATACACTCTAATTTCCATAAAGCCAAAGTCTAATAATCCAAGGGGTAATTAATTCCTTAGCCTGAACGCACATGACTGGTTCTTCGGTGGAAATTCGTGTGAAGTACAATAATGTAGATATATCTGGAGAGCTAGATTACGTGTACTTGCCCAGTGAAACCTGAAGTGCGAGCATTAGTCTCTATCAATCCGGTGAATGGAATAGAGCTTAATGCCGGCGGAGCTCGCTGGGGTTTCGTACTTCGTTAACCCGACAATTAGTGTCCTAATAAGGTCATTAGGCGCCATATATTCCGCTTACTAGAACGCGACCTTCTCGCTATTATACAGTCAGACCAAGATATGTTCATTGATTCAATATTCCTTTATGAATTTATTATAGTACCATCTTTTTACTTCTGTTTGCATGCAGAAAGAAAAGAATCGAAAAAAAGGAGAGTGGTCGCGGGGTCACGTATACTACACCGGCCTTCAGAACGGAAAGGGGAGAAAGAGAGAGAGAGAGAGATGGAGAGATAGCTGCGTTGGTGCCATGCTATAGACATTTTCAGTCGCATTTTTCGTGACGCGGACGGGGTGTTCCCGTTTTTCGCAGTTGGGTGGCCTTGCTCAGAGTATATGTATACCCCCTCAAAAGAAGCAAAGCTTCAAAAATTGTAGCGAATTTTGGTGTTCGTTGTTTTTTATTTTACAGAAATGATTGTTTGTTCAAAATAAGGATGAGGATTGTTATATTCCATGTTTAAAATGAAACGTTGTTACCGAAACGTTTGGAATCATTGAATTTGTATTTATTTCACCTGTCCCTAAAGTCAACAACAAGCATCGAAATTCTCTGCGAAATCGATTACTGAGGGTCAATACGATCCCTCCACCAATTATTGCGGATAATATGGGCAATGACAAAAAATGAATAGATAATATTGGTGTTGTGTATATTATGAATGAAAAATGGATAAAGCATATTTGAACTGACCTGTGAGTCCTTGAGGCCGAGTTTCTCAGCAAGCTTCTTGCGATCAGGTTTACTTATGTATTTTTGATGTTGGAATCTCTTTTCAAGTCCCCTTCTTTGCAAGTCAGAAAATACAGCTCTCCTCATCATTCCTCTTCGCGGTTTTCCACGAGGACATCCTGACCATGGAAATCCTATTGCCATGCCAGCCAAGTCACTTAATCCAGCCTGCATTGAACCTGGAAACGCTGCTCCGCCCCCTGGAGCTCCAATTTGACTTCCAGAGCCCGGGTTCGGACCTTCAAAAAATTTCGAGAAATCTTACGATTAAATTGGAGAAATTCGTATTTTTTCATCGATAATATGATAGATATCGCTACCTTTATGTAAATTGGTGCCCAAGTTTTGGCCAGATGCAATAATTCGAATTTCAGGGCTTCTTGGTTTTTGTCTACTGGCCTTATAGTTTAATGTTGTGCTACATGTTAAACATGTTTTCAACAAAACGTATACGTCTCGTAAAACTGACGAGGTCCAGCGTCGACGATCGAAACATGCATAACATTTCTGTCGTACAAACTAAAAAGATACATAAGTCCAATCTGACTCGAACTGAGAAAATCGAGGAAAGCTATCTGCTCAAAGAACATTTATATCGAATGAAATTTTGAATAAGCTAGATACACTATTTGGGTTAAAATAAT
>WSXT02039927.1:0-13375 GCA_011762715.2 Neuroterus valhalla
TAAATAATTACTTTGAATCGACTGAATAAATTCGTTGTGTTTTTTTAAATGAACCAAATGTTAAGTTGGGTTGACCATATTTATTTGTCCCAACAAACAAACTAGGTTGAACAAAAATATTTTGTTGAATCAACTCAACTTCTTTTCTGAGTGTGTATTTATTTTTTCAAATTACACTAAATCATCGATTCCAGCTCCATAAAGGACATCTCCTGTAGCAGCAGCCCTGGTGATATGAACGCTGCCCTCGTGTTTCAGGAAGGTGTATAACTTTGAGAGTTTTGCTCCGATTACGTGAAATTTCAAAGCAATATTCTTGAAATGTTTCAATATAAGAAAATATAGGAAGAGGAGACTTTAGAATTGTGACGAATTTTGAATTGGAGGAACGAGTTTTCAAAATTCCTCTCTTCTAAAACGGTTCTCGTTTCACGTAAAAAATTCTCTGTTCCAAGTGAAATTATACTTCTGCACTGAAACTCCCTGCCCTAAAATAAAAACTATTATTTTCCTGAAATTTCCTGTCCTAAGATAATAATTCTTTCTGTAGGTTTGGGCTTCCATCAATTTGATTATCAAATTTGAGTCAGGTATTTTGAGAATCAGATTAATGAAACGTTACATTCTTTAAATCAAATGATAAGATCTCTTCTCGATCCATGAATAGGAAGCTGCCATTTTTCGTATTTTTTCGATAGAATTTTTAATAGTCTAGGTTGAGTCAAGTAAATTGCCGGTTTTAATTAAATTCCCGGTCATTAACTGGTCAAGTCACCATCCTCCAGATTTGAGATCGATATTAGGAACATATTCTAGGAAATATGAACAATATTTCAATCATTGTCTCAAAATAAACAAAGCATAACAGAAAGTTGGAGTAAAGCCTATCCAACAAAATTTACTTCAGGTACTAAACTGCCAAACAGAATTGACTCAAAACGTTAGCCCACTCAGCGGCTGTATTGATACACCTGTATACGAGGTACGAAACTCAACCTAAATTTCACAATTTACGAGACACGAGTTTCACAATGGTGTTGCAAATAGAGCAGATAGGAGTAAATACTACTCACTGACGCTCTGCTGAATTTTGAACCCTTTGTAGTCTAATGATATCCAGGAGAAACGACGAGATCAATTTAGGCCGGATAAATCGGATACGAGTAAATTGAAATTAGGGTAAGTGATGGCTGAATGTCATTTGAATTTGACATGAGATATCTTTCTGACAATTCAATGTACGGCTCCTGCTGCCAGCATCACGTGAAATTTGCTTTGTGTAGCAAGTAGGTTATAGTAATATAGTAATAGTATCAGTTCAAATGTATCAAGTTCTCAGTAATATATGTGTCTCTGCTGCATTGTCTACTGCAAGTAGTACGTGGTATTTGATGCCAATTAAAATTTAATACAATCAATATTGAGAGTAAACCTTTCAACATAAAACAACACTAACATCTCAACATTGAGATCAGATAATGATATGACTGCGTAATCTACTATATATCAATTCTTACCACCAAAAGTAACTCAAAGATGCCTAGTAGGGTTATGAAAGTTTACCTGCAACAAATAAAAAAACATTCATTAATCATTTGAATAGTTTGTGACTTTTTGTGTACTTGTTATTTATAAATTATTTATAAAACAATGAACGAATGAAAATGATAGTTCATGAATGAAACACGTTGAACTTGAAGACTGAACAAGCACTCGTGATATTGGCCTGTTGATTTAGGACACGTTAATAGTTTATTTACTAATTAATTATACGTGCCGCAGTTGGTGGTTTACTTGTGCAATTAGAACCGCAGCTACCGTCGGGACCCTATCGTCAATTTTCTTCCTGAATTCTAAACGTGTGTTTATAGCTTTAGTCGGTTTCAACCTGTGTATAATGTGTAGGCAGGTACGTCTATGTGGCTCAAGTTGCCCAGGTGTTTATGTTACACTGTTACACATACCTGGCTTTGAATTCCTCTGGGAAGGAGGTACAGCGGGGGTAGCCGAGGTATAACACAATGTTAACCTCAATGGAAACACCCAGTCGTGCGAAAAAACACTCTCGGAATCAAGTCCAAATTTTGCGTGCCAACAGACATGCCACGCGCTTATTGTGTCGGTGCGGAGTGGCACGGCATTGCGAAACAATGTAGATTTTCATTTTTTTTCCATTAATCCGCGAAAACAGAGGTAATGCCAAATTCGTTTGCTTGCCGGAATATGCGCTCGTTTTAATTACCCGCAGGAAAAATGGACTAGATTTCCGCAGAAAATTGAACCCACTGAAATCATCTGTATGGCTGATGCACAAAGAGATAATTTGCTTGTCATTACAAGGGTCGAGGATTATTATTTTGAACGGTATCTTTTTCAAAGGAAACATACTGCAAATATGAAATAGAAAATATACTTCCAATTGTAATCAATTGAGACACTTCCAAGTTCAAATTTTTATTTCTGTAAGACTACTAGGGAGTGATCATTATTTTTAAAAAGGAGGAGATTCTTATGTATTTAAGATTCATTCCACTCAGAGGAATGTCTTGAAACATGCTCATTGCCTGCTTCGTTTTGAAGTCAATGGATATCTTTTTCATACAAACCAACTTATTTTAATGCCAGATTTGTTTAATTTCGTCGTAAAAGAATTGTGTCTGCTGCAAACTTATTTGACGTGATACAAGCATAGTTTCCTTGCATTGACTGGGTATTTTCGAGCATCAAAATATATCTTTGTTGGTGGTGTGGTACTTTACCAGCCTAGGCCAGCAAAGTGCACTTTAACGGAGTATGTGCATGCGCACTCCGGTTCACGCTTATGGTTCTCACGACAGTTCTGAGTGATACTTGTCCCTTCAAAGTAACCTCAAGCGTGAGACTTAAGTTATTGAGAAAGCTCAAAAACCATGCTCTAATTACATAAAATATCGTGTTCTATGGCAACGTAGTCTCTTCACTGCCATGGTGCACTGCACAATGAAATGATTTTTGAGACAAATGATTATACTCTTCAGATCGAATTTGCCAAGGAATTCCATTTGTGTGAAAGAGCATCCTCTTGACAAAAGGAGACATCTATATGAGTGTTTGAATATTTTGCATTGATCTACAGCCAACTTTCCTGAAATCCATATAATTTTAGAGTGGCGAATTGTCGATTCGGCGGACGACTTCAAATTGAACACAACAAATCAAACATTGCAAAATAAATCGATTTTTGCAAGAATACTCAAATTTTTAGCAAAAAAAATATAATTTTCAAACAAAAATTGGAACAATTGAACTTGCAATTAAGAAAAATCAATTTGGGATAACAAAAAAAAAACGTTTTCAATAAACTAGTTCATTTTCGACCAATGTGATGAATTTTCAAATAACATTATAAATATTCAACCAGAATAGTTAAATTCCAGACCCAGAAGATGAAGTTCCAACTAAAAAGATAAATACCTAAATAATGCACTTAAATTTTTAACCATGAATGTGATATTTCAACCAGGAAGATTAATTTTCAAATAGAAAGATAAATTTTCCAAGAAAAAATACAATGTTTCAACGGAAAAGTCGAATATCGAATTCAAAAAAAAATTACTTTCAACTAAAAATGGAACAGTAACATTCTTAATTTGAAAAACTAATTTCAAACCAAGCATAAGAGTTTTATACTAAAACAAGAAATCTTCAACTGAAGGAGTGGAGTTTTCAAGCAGATCAATTAAATTTTACTGAAAAAGATGAATTGTCAACGAAAATTTAAATACTCAAATTTGAAATTGGAAAAAATAAAATGAAATTGTAAATGTTTAACTGAAGTAGCTGAATTTTAAAACAGAAATACGAATTTTTAACTGAAAGAGCTCACTTGTTTTTATTGCTTTCCTACATACGCGTCTAGTTTTCCAATATTTGATAAAATGCGTATTTCTAAAATTCTTTTGTGTTAAACTGTCGATTTCAATGTAGAAGAATCTCTGGTCGGGGCAGCTACAGGATTTTACGAAGGATAAGTGACTTATATTATCCCCAAAATTCTATTTTTCGAAATCGTATTTTTCGCGGTTAACCTTGGAAATTTCCGTGCGAACTCCTGATCCCCTGCTACACGCTAATTTCTCAAAATTTTACGAAGTATAAAATGTCCAATACTTTTATGTTTAATAATCGTTTAGCTCAAAATTCAACTAGCTCATATCTGAGCAATTTATAAGAATTATTTACAGATTGCTGCGGTGGTCTGGTTAACCACTCAGTGTATAAATAACCTATAAAAATTCGTCTGCATTGATAAAACGCAGACGAATTAGCTTACCCCGGAAGGGATTTCGCTTAATGGTATAATAATAATAATAATAAACCTTCAACTAGAATGGTCCAATTTATGCCAAAAAATTAATTTTCAATCAAAAATACAATTTTTCAACAAATTGGGTTGAAATTTGAAGTATGAAAATAAAAAATTTTAAACAAAAATGGAATAGTGACATTTTTGTCTTGGAAAATTAGTTTTAAACCAAACATAAGAGTTTCCAACTTGATGAATGTTCGACTACAATGAAAAATGCTTGACTAAATAACTTGAATTGTTAATCGTAAAGAACAACTTCTCAACAAGAATATTAACTTCCGAATGAAAAGATAATTTTCTACCAAAAAATCGATTCCTCAAAAAAATATGTGAAGTTTCAGCAAAATAATTGAATTTTCAATTGAAAAAGACAAATTTTCACTAAATTATCGAATTTTGATCTAGAAAAGATCAATTTTCCACCAAAAATGAAACACTTAAATTTTCAGTTGAAGTAATTTATTTTCAACCAAACTGATGAATTTCCAGGTATATGATGATGAATCTCCAACGGAAACAGAAGTATTTTAAGTAAAAATATGAACTTCTAACGATACATATCAATTTTCTGCAAAAAAGGCAAATTTTCCATGAAGTTCAGAAATTCTCAAAAAAATAGTTTAATTTCCAAATTCAGGAATCAATGTTCAACCAAATACTTGAAATGAAGAAATAAAGACAATTTTTAGACCAGTAGTCTGCATCTTTACATCTCTCCTGAATACTTAAATTTTCACCAAAAAAAGATGAATTCATTCTTAGCAAAGTAGTAACAGTTTCAACCAGAGGTAAATTTTGAATCGAAATGCTGCAACTTTATCAGAAAAATTTGATTTTAACAAACAAGTTCAAATTGTAAACAAAGGAGTTGATTTTTCAACTAAAAAAGGATGAATTTGCAATGAACAATGTAAAAAAGCTTTCTATCATAATTTAGAAATATTTCTCCTTCAGAATACTACTTCTACAAAGACTGAAACTCCCTGCCCTAAAATAAAAACTATAATTATTTTCTGCAATTCCTTGTCCCAAGTCACATAAATAAGGAAAAGCAAATAAAACGTGACAAATACATTGGGTTGAAAAAATTGAGATAATAATTCTTTCCTATGTTTGGGCTATCATCAATTCGATCATCAAATTTGAGGCAGCTAAAAAAATCTCACAGAGCAAAAAATTTGCAAAACCTTTCTCTTATAATGAAAAAAATAAAAAATTCTTCCTCTCATGACGTATAGATATATTTGAATATTTTGGGAATCAGATTAAAGGAACGTTACATTCTTTAAATCAAATGATAAGGTATCTTTCTGATTCATAAAAAGACAGCGGTAATTTCTTGTATTTTTTTGGTAGAATTTTTAATGGTCGTCACCCTGAATTTATATGAAAATTTCCAAGAAATTACCATTTTAGGTAAGGTGATATGGAAAGAGGAAAGGGGGAAAATGGTATAAAAAGAGAAGACTAAGAGTCAGTAGGTTTTTAGTTGGCAGGGGGTAGCAGCGTCAAAAAGGGGTACCCTCGGTGGAAAAGGGCACATAAAGGGCTCGTATGGAGAAGTATGAGGGTAGAAGGGGAAATTCTCGACATAACGGTGACTAAATATATTAATAATACAAAGGGATATTATTTAATTCAAACTAACTGAAGTGAAACAAAATTAAAAATATTAGAACTTCGTATTCTCAAGAAAGATATCATTTCCCTTCATTTTTTCACTAAATCTATCTTCCAAAGAAACAACCCCATCTCGCTGAAATATATAGTTACAGTAAATGAAGTGATTTGAAACTTTATACTCGTGAAATTTATTCACGGATGGAAGGACCATCAATGTCAAAATCTACAGGCAAGTGTTTCAAGTTCCACCCACACGAGAATGTACAACTGGGTTTCGAACGTAGCTCGTCCATTTTTTTGCGAGCAGGAGTCCTTTGACCCGTAAAAAAAAAACGAGGAATAAAAAGTGCGTTAACGCCCCGTCGAGCGGGCAGCTGCGTAAAAAAGACGAACGCGTAAAACGTATAAGTCGTATAAGCATCGGTGCGAAACGACTGAATTCTATTCGCGAATCGTGCCGCATTCAAGCTGCAGCAAAACATGTCGACAAGCTTTGAGACGTTCGTTCGATTGAGCTGAAGCCAGAGTTGGCTTAAAGCATGTGCAAAGGAAAAATTCCAAAATGAATTCGGCGACCCTCCTTGTTCCCCTTATCCAATGTTACGCTCGATTTCATTATGATAAATAATGTATACTATTGGGGTTCGAGATCTCGAAACTCTTCGGAAATATTGGATTCGATCAGAAGTAAGTGAATCATTAGGGGAAAAGTTTAATAACTTTGCATGAACAGGCGGAATTTTTTAAGAGTCCTCGGGAAAGTTACTTGAAGGGGTCTGAGTTCATAAAACTTTAGGAGATGATATAAGAATTGCAGATCAGATAAGCGTGATAGTCAATTGAAAATAGAAGTTGAACAAGTAAGGGAGACGGAACTAAACTGACTAAGAGACGAAATCGAAATTGTTCCTGAGAGAAAAAAGAGACTCGAAAATGATATTTTAGATTTAACTGATTCGGAAAGAATGATTCGAAAAAATGACCTGCTAACTCCAGGTCAAAGTTTTTCTTTTGGCAAAACTACAGATCTCTAATTATTTGAATTTTTTTTTCATGTTCAAACTCTGGCCAATGAAATTATTTTCTACTTCTCATAAATATAAGAATAGAATACAAGAATTCTTCTAGTGTAAGAATTCACTAAAAGTTTATTAATGTATGTTTTTTCCTGAAGAATTGACGTCATGTATATTTTCTTTCAGGTTTGAAGCTTTAGACCAATAAAATAATGTTGTTAAAATATTTAGTAGTATGAATCAAAGCATCCCCATGCATTTTTTATTAATTGGAGGTTTATAGTTGAATCGGCTGCATGAAAAGGGTTATTAGCGACTTACTATAGGGTTAATTATAACTATCTTTGGTATCTGTGGAGTAGTATGCCAAGGGAGCGAAGCGAAACTTTCTGCAAATGCGTCTTTAGAAATCGAACCCACGTCAACCTGGCTTTACCAAGGCTGCCGTGTTAGCACACCCTTGTTCTGTATGTTCTTGGATAGAACAAAATAAAATTCTAAGCCTATCTGAAACAGACGTCATCAATTATAATTGCAGCATGATATTCGAACTTATCTCAATATTAATGAGCAGATCAAAGGCAAAGGAACCGATTTGATTGACTAGTCACTGGGAGTTCGAATTTCACAATCAATAATAAGCGAATAATCTCTCAATATGTTCATTTGGAATATAGATGATATCTAGTATACATGGCACAATGGTTTCAGTTACTGTTATAAGAATTAATTATATTATCAGGGTGGCGATTTGGCGGACGATTGCCAATTTCTGGTCGTTTCCCGGTTTTCCCCGGTCCAGTTTTTCAATTTTCAAGGTCACCTGAAAGTAACTTATTCATATTTGTCGCGAAACGCAAAGATTTATTTCAATTCGTGACCTTCATTCTAAACATACTTTTAAAAAAAAGATCAAGAATTGCAAAATAAATT
Source organism: Neuroterus valhalla (assembly GCA_011762715.2). Taxonomy (NCBI): domain Eukaryota; kingdom Metazoa; phylum Arthropoda; class Insecta; order Hymenoptera; family Cynipidae; genus Neuroterus; species Neuroterus valhalla. Next base: position 7,921 of record WSXT02039927.1, read on the forward strand.
AATTTTGAAAAAAATACTCAAATTTTCCACGAACAATATCATTTTTTTACAAAAGTTGGAACAGTTGAACTTACAATTGAAAAAATCAATTTGCGATAAATAAAATGGTTTCATAACAAAAAAGTTCATTTTTCAACCAAAGTGATGAATTCTCCAATAGAATTATGAACAGTTTAAATTGCAAACCAAGAGGATGAATTATCAACTAAAATGATGAATATTCAACTAGAGCACTTCAATTTTTAACGATGAAGGTGAATATTCAAGCAAGGAGATTAATAGTCATATAGAAAGATTATTTTTCTACCAAAAAATACAATGTTCTAACAAAATTATTGAATTTTGGACTGAGAAAATAATTGTTTTCAACCGCAAATGGAACAGTAACGTTTTTAGTTTGAGAACCCAATTTCATACCAAACATAAGAGTTTTTAACGAAAACAAAGAATCATCAACTGGAAGAGTTGAATTTTCAAACAGATGAGAATTAATTTTTAGCAAAAAAGATCAATTATTGTCAACCAAAATTTTAATACTCAAATTTTAAATTTAACCAAACTTGTAACCAAAAAAAATTAGCTTGTATCTAAAAAGATAACTTTCAAACAAATCGATTTTGAAGCAAAATGATGAATCTTCAAATAAAATTGTAAAAATGTAACTGAAGCAGTTGTATTTTAAACCAGAAAAACGAGTTTCTACCTGAAATGATGAATCCTCTACTGGAATAGTTGAAATTTTGACCAAAAATGAATTTTATACCAAAAATAAATTTTGCAACAAAATATGTGAATTTTCAACGAACTAATCAATCAATACATAAAGACGAAATAGTTCATCCAAATAGTTGAATTTTGAACCAGAAAAGATCATTTTTCCCTAAGGATAAAACAGTTAAATTTCCAGTTAGAGAAGTCAATTTTTAACCAAACTGATGGATTCTCAGGTAAAATGATGAATCTTTGGAATAAATGTATTTTATACGAAAAAGGTGAATTTCCAACCATAAAGATTAATTTTCTACAAAAGAGGCGACTTTTCAACAAAGGAGATAATAAATTCTGAAAGAAAGAGTTTAATTTTAAAATTCAAAAATCAATGTTCAACTTAATACTTGAATCTTCACTAAAAACAAATGAATTGATTTTCAGCAAAGTAGTCACATTTTCAATCAGAGGTGGATTTTACATTAAAATAATGTACCTTCAACAAAAAAGTGAAATTTTCAACAAAATATTTAATTTTCAACCAAGTAGTTGATTTTTTAACTAAAACAGGATAAATTCGCAATGAACAATGTGAACAAGTTTTTTATTAAAATTTAGAAATATTTCTCATTCGAAATAACTCATCCTACTCTAAAAACTGTTTGAGGTTCTTTCTTCATTTAAAATTATGTTGAAATTTTGACGAATTTTAAATTGGAAGAGCAATTTTCTGAATTTCCTCTTTTCTCAATTCGAATACTTGAAGTATTCGACCTCCCTGTCTAAAGTCAGATGAATAGGAACAAAGAAAATAAAACATGAAAAAATAAGACATTTTTTTTTGTTGAAAAAATTTCGAAAATGATTCATCCTGTATGTTTGGGCTATCATCAATTCCATTGTAAAAACTTCGGTTAGCTAAATAAATCATAGAAAGCAATAAATTTGGGAAAGGTTTTTTTGTAATGGAAAAAAAATTAAAAATTTGTGCTCTTATAAAGCATACAGATAAATTAAAAAATTTTCAGTTTCAGACTAAAGGAACGTTACATTCTCTAAATCAAATGATGAGATATCTTAATGGAAAAAAATTAAAAATTTATGTTCTCATGAAGCATACAGATAAATTAAAAAATTTTCAGCATCAGACTAAAGGAACGTTACATTCTCCAAATCAAATGATGAGATATCTTCTGAATTTTTAGAAAGAAAGCGGTATTTCTCGTATTTTTACGGTAAAATTTTTAATTTTCTATGTTGAGTCAAGAAATGTCCCGGTTTCTAATCAAATTCTCGGTCATTTCCTGGTTTTTTTCCCGGTCAAGTCGCCACCCTGATTATAATCATTCATCCAAGAAGATGGTTCATCAAAACTTTTGATAAGTTAATTCTAAAAAAAATTTAAGAAATTTTATCATAATTTTCCGAACTTGAATAATTATTATCGAAAGAGAAATTATTCATATAGGACAGAAGAATCAGTTTAGCCAAATATTTGCAAGTGGGTCGCAGAAATGTCTTTCAATGCTCAATTTTTTTGCCTCCTCAGCTGATGACAGCTGTCACGCGTGCCACAACATTTAAGCAATCCATTTAAATTGCAGCCATATCCGCTGAAGGAGGTGCAGATGGAGTAATGTTACACTTGTAAACAAGGCAATTTTGGCCGAAACAACACGACGTGAAAATATTTTCAAGGTATGAAAGTAGGCTTTTTTGGGATCTTTTCAGTCACTTAGGTGCTTTGCCCAGCTTGTCACGAGCTTCCTGACGACAGCTGGTCATTACTTATATTCTACGTACCATTTAGGGGCGGTCTTGAAGTAGATTAACGAGTAACCGACTTCACTGGATAAGAAAAATCACTATTTTCGTCCAAACTAAGATTCTTCGACTAAAATAAGTTCTGAACATTTAGAGACTCGAAAATATGATCTTTCCATTAGTATTCTTGCATATTTGATGATCAAAAACCTTCGAAATGAAATTTTTTTTTCGATATTTAGACTCCTCATTATTACAAATTTTCGTCAAGAAAGAGAAGACGTTTATTTTTATAATCATTAAAACGGAATTGTGCAGTCTTTCCTTCCCTGTTAGTCACCAAAGAATGTATCCCTCAGCCTGACATCAGAAAAGAAACCAGAGATAATTTCCTTACTTTTTCTACACTGAGAAAGAAAATTGTCTACAGTAAATGAGTTTCCTACACAGCAATAACGTATTTCTGCTCAAACTTTGAGCATAATGAAATAACTCTGAGGACAAAATATTAGAAAAGGTTAACTAAAAAATAAAAAAATTCCGGTAATATATCCTTATTAAAAAACGACACCTGTTCTAGAAAACATTTTTCCCTTTTGAAATGTCAAGTCCCATCTTCTACGTCTCATGATTGTCGTCGTAAACTAGGAAAAGAAGATTTTATAAAAAAGCAGTAACTGTATGAACAGTATAAATAAATCTGGGAACAATTACCCGTCACATCCTCATATGTCCGGTCTGGTCTCTCTGCAGAATTCCTTCATCCAAATCTATTACTCTCCGGAAAATTGTTTCTATATACTGATATAAGTACGACGAAGGTATAAAGGAACGGCTATAAATTCTGAAGAGATTCTCTAGCACGACGTGCGTATGGGGCTGAAGGAGAACATGGAATTCTGAAGGAGTTTTGGTGTTTCTCAGAAATTGCCTAGTTTGGTGGCGATTAGCACCCCATAAATTTCACCAAATACGTGAACCCGTAACGCAATCCACTCTTGCGTTACATTTCACCGAACCACTGCGTTGATACGCATTACGATGGCCAAGATTTATTAAAGTGGGCATGGTGTATTTTTTTTTTTTTAATTTTCTTCGCAAACACGTGTCCACCACGTGGTACTATGGTGCAGGTGATACGTTTCCGCCTATTAGAAGTCCAAACAGAAGGCTGTATAAGTGTATATGTGCGGTAAGCAAGAAGCGAGGGGTGCGTAATTGCTGAAAGGAAAGAAGAGGGAAGACTGAAAACAAAGTGAAGAGGTCCCTTGAGTGGAGAAATATTCTACTAGGATAACCAAAAAAGAAAAAAAAAAGATGAGAAGACAAAACAAGACATAAAACAAGACATAAAAACAAGATACGCGAATATAAAGAGACTTGATGCTCTCTTGTGGGAGTTTCAAGAACAGGAAGTTTATTAAAATACCTTATTCTGGCATATGTCTAAACCAGGCAGCAGAAGCTAAAGTAATTAAGAAATGAAGCAGATAATTATGGCGAAGGATGATTAGGAACAAAAAGAAAAGAAAATATAAACTTCAATGGTATAGACCCTTTCTATCACACGATTAAAATTTATTAAAATTTGAAGAAATAAATTAATAACATTCTACTGTTGATTTTATATCGACGGATAATTTTCATGGATTGAGTAACTTCAATTTCCTCAATTAAAGGAAAATTTTGCTAATTACTATTAGTACAACTATGTTGCTTTATGAATACATTAAATGGGATTTCTAACAAAAGAGATCCATTTACAGAACAAAAAAACGATTTTTGAACAAATAGGTTAAAATTTGTAACCAAGAAAAATTCATCAATTAACAAAGATACAAAATTTGAATCGAACTGGAATTTTTGAGAGATAAATATTAATGTTTAACAAACAAATTTTTTTTCCTTCCAATACATCCCTTTCTTATAAAATTATTAAATTTCCAACTGAGAACCGTACATTATTAACCAAAAAATGAAGTTCTTAGTTTTCAGTTAAACAATCAAGAACATATTCTCAAATAAAGGAGAACACGAATTTCAACCAAATTGTTATATTATTTACCAAAAGCGATGAATCCTCTGCAAAACCAACGAAGTTTTAACACGGAAATATAAATTCCCAACAAAAAAGATGGGTTTTCACAAAACAGATGGATTTTTAGTAAAATAGTTGAATTTTCAACCGAAAGTTTTTTCAAAGAAGCATAATATGTATTCGGTTCAAATTATTGAATATTTAACCCAAAAACATGAATTCTGAGGAAGAAGATGCTTATCAAGCAAATAGCTTAATTCATAATAAAAATAGTTATATTTCAAACGAAAAAAAACAAGCTTCTAGACAAAAGAGATTTTCAAATTAAGAGTAGAAAGGATTGTATACGAACTGTTAAATTTTTGAGCGGAAAAGATGTATTTTCAACATGATAGTTGAATTCCCAACCATAAAAAATTGAGCTTCTACGAAAAGAAAGAAATCTGAAGAAAGAAGAATTTTATGTAGAACAGTTGGAATTTTCAATCTAAAAATATTCATTTTCAACAAAAGAGCTGAATTTTTAACCTGGAATCATAAATTTTCAGCAAAGAATGTCCTTTCCAACCAAACAGGAAAATTTTCGACCAACATAGATGCATTTACAACCAACAAGCATTCTTTTGGTGACGAAGCAAACCAATTTTAACCTATTTGTTGAATTTTCTTAGTGAATATCTTAGTGAAGAGGGCCACACAACTAAGACTCGAGTAGTTCCTGCTCCGAATTTTTGGGGCATTTCATTCTGATCAGGGTCCAATTTAAGCCAGCCTACAATAAAGGCTTTTCGCCTAACTAAACGTATATATATTTCCTTGTCACAAAGAATATGAAGGGACAGGGCCAAAACTTACTAGTCCAGTTTTTCTACTCTCTCAATCTGAATTAGTTAAATCTTACTAATTGATAGTCATTTCTGACTAATTCAAATAGTGCGAAGTCGT
>WSXT02039938.1:0-13374 GCA_011762715.2 Neuroterus valhalla
CGCGAAAGTCAATTTTCACATAAAACCAATACCTTCTCATTATGATGAGAATGTAATAATCTGTGAACTCGATAACTATCGATAAATACAAATCGAGTTCGTTAACCATTTGTTTTTGGATTTTTTTTCCAAGACTCAAAAATTGTAAGTAAGGCTTCTTGTAGTAGGTAAAAAGTGAAACAGTTTATACTTATGATTTTTTTTAATAAAAACAAAATTGTCGGTGTTGTGACATTTTCAAAATTCGAAAATATAAACGAAAATGAGAATTTTCAGCGTAGTTTTTGTTTAAATCGTAAAAAGTAAAAATTGAATTTCTAGAAAAACTACACATTATGTTAAAAAATTAGGCAACAAAACTTCTCGACCGCTTTGGACAAATTTTGATCGAGTGCGTAGCACGAGACACGAATTAGAATGCATTCGTTGAAGCCGAAGAAGCTTTAACAAAAGAGAATTCACGCTCATCAAATTAAAGTAGTAGACATTTCGCATTTGAGTTCACAAGCTCTATATAAAACTGTAGGGAGGTACAAAGGCCGAGCGCGTAGCGCGACGTAAACTCATAACCGAGCGCGGAGCGCAAGGTAAGATTATTGTCGAGCGCGAAGCGCGAGATCCGAAAGACGCGCGCCCCAGGCGCGCTCAAACTTGCGATCGAAGCGAGCGGCGCGCGATGAGAATGTGCCCGCGCAGCGGGCAGATGTTTTCTATTCATGAAACTTCTAGTTAATTATCGCACTTCTTCATTTCTTGGTGTAAGCCTGAATTTTTGTTATCATAAATCTATACATTTTCTTTTTATGACGACGTCAAGAATGAAGAAACTTCAAAAAATGTATCATCGAATAACTAAAGTCGCCTCAAAATAGCTGGAATGAAGAAATAAAATATTTAGCAGTGTTCATATTGTCTGTGTTACTTTAATTTCAGGATATTTCAGGTTTTAAGAACATTGTTATTGTTATATCAACCAAAACAATCGTGAAACGTAACCTTGCAATCAGCTGAGTTACATTCCTGTTCAACTTAAATGGTTATTCACAATGAAATGATGCCCCCTCTACGAGGGGCTATATTCACTGACGAATTCTCATAACGACCGTCGAAGAACTTCTCTGAAATCCTTAGGTCGTCCATCCAGTCGTCAGTCAGTAGAAGTCTTGAAAAGGCTTGGGATAGTCACTTTGACTCGAAAGGAACAAAACACGAGCGCTAGTATAAGAGCGAGGGTGAAGAGATGAGGACAGTAAAAGAGTGAGAGGATGAACTTAAAAAAATTCTTCGAGAAATCATCAGTTGGCGCTGTTAGTCACTGTTAGCCGCTGGCAGGCTGACTAGCATGAATTTACAGTGAATAGCTCCTCGCTCCCCTATCACAGTATTAGAGTAGGAAATTCGCTTTCCAGCATTATATATGATAAACTTTGTCTTATATGAAAAACTTGAGTCTGGGCTTGGGGGGGGGGGCGCTCCGCCTCCCTCTGGATCCGCGCCCTAACTCATCCAATTTCGAAAGTTTTTTATTGAGAACGTTCCCTGAGTCTCTTAATTTACAATTAACAACATTTCCTTGGATACAGTTTCAAATGCTCGGGCAACCTGAAATAGATGACTGTCTTTGATTTAAACGTTCTAAAACTATAAATTTTTTATTCGTGAAGGCCAAGACACCAATCTTGCGCAGCCGAGGGCTATATGTCACGCAGTCACGCAGTGCAGCGACTCCTATCTCCTGCCTGGGTCGCGTATACTATTTTTCTTTGTCGCTTGCCGAAAGTGCGAGTTCGAATTGTGTGGAAAGCCCGAAATCAATTAAAATCTTTCATAAATATCTTTGGTTCTGGTCTGCTACCTCTGATCAGCTGTTTAAGCTGTGCTAGCAGAAAGTATCTCACGAACGTACCTTACCTTTGAGAGCACGGGCGCATGGATGATTGTTTGGCAGCCACCAGCGTTGAAATGCACGAGCGAAGCGAATGCATGTGGTCGGGGGGCGGCTACCGAAAAAATACCCAAAAGCACATTTTATAGTATCTAGATGAATACTATACCTTCTTCTTCGTTGGTAGTACAATCGTCATCAGATATTTTTGAAGTGATTTTTATTAAGCAAGAAAGAATCACACTAAAACAGCCAGTTATCGTAAAAAGGTCATGTACGAATAACTAACAAACTCAAGTAGGATACGGACTTTCTGCTGAGGCGGTATATGTTTTCTGCCCTACCACTCACGTTCGCAACTATGCCGCCAGGAGGCGTATGCGTATTTCAAGCAGTGCACGGAAGCGTTGTTTTCTGATTCGATATTGGATCACAAAACGAGCACTTTCGACGAAGGGATAAAGAAAAGCATTTTTTTTTGCCTGACGTCAAAAGTCACCAGCGTACAAACTCTCCTCACCCTGTGATTGCCCCTCCATGCTCCTCCAGCTCCCTGTAAAGTCTTTCGCATTACACCGACGGTGGACAGGTCTTTTCTGAAACCATATTGATTCTTACCTAGTGAAACTTTCGGCCTCATTCGGAATCAAAATGATTGTTTTATCAATCCAAACTGAATCAACTCTATTGTTCCAAAATCTATTTCTAATATTTCCAAACAACTCTGCAGGATCTCATGCATAATCCCATTTTTATTCAACCCACGTGAATCCGAACTTTTAAAAAAAGCTCATTTTGAGTGAGACTGAGTCAACTCTGACTTTTGTGTTCCTGTAAGTATGTATCAGGAACTCTATCATGAACAGTGTTTTTCTTGTTTGTTCAAAGAAAAACCATACGTTGATTCTCCTTCTAATTGATGCGGAATCATTCCGAATGTGTTCGGGATAGCACGGCATAGGTCGGAATGAACTCATGTGACTTAACGGATTCACACGGAATAAGGATTTCATTTTGACCGATGCAGAATCAATCAGACTGAGAACAAAACGGCACCGACTCATTCGTAATGAATTTACGCCTTACCACAGAGTCAAACGGAATAGTATGTTCTCCTGAATACGTAAGGAATAATTCGGACTATAAGAGAAATTGCACGGAATCAGTCGGAATGAGCTTGCGTCATGCGTTGTATTTACACGGAATGGGAATTTACGTAACGGAATCATTCGGACTGAGACTGGAACGGACTCATTCGGAATGTACGAAATTATTCAATACTTTTCGGAACGGTATTTCATTATAAAGCGGATTCACACGGGATGAAATGTTCTCTCAGATTTGCTTGGAATCAATCGAAATGACTGCGCAATGGTGTCCTAACCCATTCGGAATTAATTCGAGACACCAGTCCGAACTGAAAAAGGATTAATCGTAATCAGGCTGAATCGTTCGGACTGGATAAAGATTCTGCTTTTAATGTTCGAATCAGTCAGTAACAGATATAAAATTTGTTCGTAATCAATCGGAATCATTCGGAGTTGTTCGGATAAATGGACTCAGTTTCATCTTCAAACTGCCACCTAGGCTAGTCAGGCCACCTGCAGCTGTTATTGCCGTTCTCAATCTGGTCTGCATTAGTTCCTCTAAGAGCTCACCGATAACGCCCAACATGCAGAGTGATCTGTATGCCGATGTTGTAACCAGTGAACTCTTACCCTTGTAACACAGAACGAGCTTTTGCTTCTTCCACCTAGAACACGCGAGCCCTTAGGCAGGACATAAATAAGTCGAGTAGCACAAATGGGTACCCACTCAAAATCGCTTCAATTTCCTCCGTCGGCATGCTATTTGGACCTGGTGCCGAACTATCAGCTAGCGCATTTATGGTTCACCGGTCACATATGGGCCGGGGCTAGTAGGAAATGGGACTTGAACTTTGGACGCGAGGAGTTCAACCTCCATATAACGCCCCATAATCGCCGCACTTAGGACCAGCACATATCCCAAATCCTGTTCTGACTTCGCTGACGGCGGAACACAGCAACGAGACACTCGTCCATCTACCTTCTTTCGGGAAGAAAGTGGACGACTAAGGAATTCTCATAGAATCTGCGAATCGGAATTCCCAGCAGAGCACGAATAGCAGCGCGAGACCAAAGCCCACCAGCATCAGAAAATTATCAAAGAAATATTTGGACGAAACATTCAATCTTCACAACAACATAAGAAATTAGGTGGTTGCAAGAAACCACAAGCTTTAAAACAAAGCCGCGGGATAAAATGCAGCCTTAGATCGTGGGCGGATTGGTCCTTGCCAGCTCACAAGCCACTTCGCGGGAGAAGTCTACTGGATCCAGAAGGACGCCCATCCACAAAACGTATTTAGAAGGTATGTCTGTGGCCAGTGCTGAGGCACACCAATCTTTGACAGCCTACTGAGGTCATCAAAGAGCCACTTCTCATGAATGGATCTTTCTCGAACCAGAATGAAAGGAGATATTTACCACCAGCTCTGGCCAGAGCCACAACCTACAGTATCGGAGCAGAACCGTATTCTCCAACTGTCGTCTGAGCACGCTAGGTCCCAGCTAAGGACATCCACGCACCAGCCCCGTCGGGTCAAACGCATCCACCAGCTGTGTCATGGTTCTGCCACCAATATTGGTGCAGAACCTTACTCTTTAACGCTCATCCGAGCACCTCAGGTCCCAATTCGGTCAGATACGCACCAGGTCTACCGAGCCCGACGCATCAACCGAATGATCAACGCCCAAATACCAGTGTCGCCGTAGAGGCGCATTCCTGTGGAAAAGGTGAAGATTTCAAGACGGATCCCTCGGGAGAAGATCTTGTACATCCAAGTGACACCAGGTAGCGTTGCAAGTTCCGTTAGAGACATCTGGCGAATTACCGAGATGCCTGGCCATATACCAGTAATGGAAACAGTTTTGAGTAAATTAATACGCAAATGGAAAATTGATGACGAAGCAAAGTTTAATCCAAAAAAGGTGGCGAATTATATTTAATTTATTATTATTAACGTCATGACATGAAAACGAAAAATTTGAGAACCCTCGATTTTTCTTCTCTGCCTAAGCTTCTAGAATTCAAACTTCCTCTTAATATTGAGCTTCTCAATTCTCGCTGCAATGAATCTTGCCTATCCCATCACTATACCTATATATGTATGAGCCACGGCTGGAGTCACATGCTGTCGTGTTTGGGGAAATTTACTGACATCAGAAAAATGTTCACTTTTTCAAAGTTCAAATTGCTTGTATTTGCAAATAAAAGTGATTTTTAATTGAACCATTCGTACTATTTTTTGCTGCAGAGAAAAGAATGTTCCATATGATTTGACTTTGAAGAATCATTTCACATACGACAACTTCATCAAACTTGGAATATACTTTTTTTTCTGAGGTTAGGAAATAAATATTGCGCGCTTAGCAATCGGTATATACTGCGCGTGAAAAGTAAAAGTCTGTCAAAGAAGTAAAAAGTATCTAGTCACGTTATATGAGTTCTACCTTCCTATTTACAATTTTTTTGATGGTCAGTTCCACACTTGCACACTATAGAACGCTTCCCACACATACCAAAACATTTCGACTGCGACTTATACAGACTTGTTCATATGCCGGCTATGCGAAGCGCGGCGGAAATGTCCTATTAAAGTAGTCTTGCCGAAATGGGACCCTACTTACGCATACAATCAATTAGGTTTAGTACTTTTTGCATGAGTCTCTCATAGCTAACATGGGCAATCAACACATTACAAAGTCTAGTATGGAAACGGAGCTTACCATTGAGTTACAAAACTACAGATGTAAAGAAAAACATTGTGCGCATTTTATCTTTACAAGTAGCAATTATTGGTCGTTCAGTATGAAAGATATAATGTTGTAAAGAATAATGTTTATGTTCTCTGTGGCACATAGGACACTTCTATGCGAATGTACAAACTGAACTCGCATTCATCTGAGCGTAAACTTTTGAATGCGACTTTCATGTGACAACTACCTTAAATAATAACCTGATCGGAAGAAAGAGGAATCTAACCTTTATTACGTGCTACTTCAAGCACAAACCGACCCAATTCGTACCGAAGAAGGATTAAACATTGTCGAATGCAATTATGATAAATAACATGAATATAACCTGTAGAATGAACTCTTTCCGACAGTAATTAATCTTAAATGAGATAAAAATAAAGCACAAGATGCACAGTTACAAAATATCTCGCAGCATCTTCCCATAAAGTAGCAATTGCTTTCATATATATGGGAATTTTTCTGATACTTGAAGTGACTGAATCGGTTTTTATTACCTATTGGCTGACGATAGTGTAGACTTCGCCGAAGAAGACTCGAATAAGACGCATTCTGGAACTGCTAAGAAGAATCCTGTAAAGTAATATATACAACCAATTTTCATCACGGAAAAAGATGAATAATCATTCGCTAGTTATAAAGGAGATTGATCTTTGTACAACTTCCAGAAGAACCTACTTCAACACCACTAGGCAGGGGCTATCAGTGAAAATAGCTGATAAAACGGATTCCGTAATGATCAAGCAAAAACCAGATGCAAGCAACGCCGCATACTTCACACATTTGTTATATGAGTAAAAACTAAGGCACATAGTTATCAAAGGACTACCGATACTTCCATTTCAGGAGATCTAAGACGATCTTTAGAATAAAGCTGTTAAAACGTTCAAAGCCATCAAAATTCATCAGAATACCCAGAATAGTAACCATACCTCCAGATCAGGATCTGCGAGCAGTGAGAAACATCAGCTACCTGTATCTAGTGAAAATATTTGGGGACAAATATAGACATGGTGAACGTGTAACTCAACGCCGCAGGTGCCGAAACTTTTGACACGGCACCAGACAATGACAAAGTCACCCAGAGTGACTCAACTGCGTGGATGCGCACCCTACTGAACATTGTGACCGTACTGAAGAAAATGCAAAGAAACGCAGCAACTGCAACAGAGAAGACACCAGCTACGAGTGCATTCAGCCAAAATATCAAAACACGCCCGACTAAGATAAAACACGGCCAGCCAAAATCAAGCAGCTCAACGAGTTATGAAACCTAATTAAGATGTTGAGGCTAGTTGAAACCTTAAATATTGAGCTGGTGGCATGCAATAACGACTAAGATAGACTTGAGGTTTTGTCTGAATTGATGCAAAATGAAAGAAACTAGTATATAAATAATTCGTAAGGAGTAGAGCCAAAGGCTTATTTTAACATTGCAGGTTACTCTGTAATAGAAAAATATAGAGCACATGCGAAAGCTACTGGAGAAGTATCTATTTTCGTTAAAGATATGATTAACAATACAGAACTTGCACTAAATACTTTTACGTTTGAAAGTTTTGCAATTAAATTCTGTGATAATACTTTTATTGTTGTTGCATACAACCGTTCAAGATCTAAAAGCAACATAAGAGACTTAGAGACAATTATCAGGTTAGGGGATAAAGTTATATTACATGGTGATCTCAATGCTAAGAATACCGCCTAGAACTGCAAAATTCGTAATCAAAACGTAAAAATTCTCTACTCCTTTGTGCTGCGAAATATAATTTAAATTTTACACCTGGACAATTTCACACTCAATCTCTACTCAGCAGGGCTTCCAAGTATCGTTGATGTAGGACTTCTAAAAAACATTCATTCTGGAGCAGAGATGAATACACATGATGAATTAAACTTCGATCACTTAAATATCATATTTACATTGAAAAATATAGGCAATAGTTCGTATGTTAAGACTGAATATTTTTATCACAAGCTCGCTGACTCGAATAAATTTAAAGAGCTAATACTAATACTAATAGCTTGTAACGTCGACAAGCTTACTGTAAATTGGCGATGATGCGAAGTAAAAGCAGGATTGAGGATGAGATGGTCTACATCGATCACAATCTGACGTGGAAAGAGAGAGACATTCAGAGAATGCTGAATGACAGAACTAAAAAGGGGAGGAGTGAAAAGAGAGCAGCGAAGGTAGGATACAAGAAAATAAAAGTAGAGGAGACGATGCTGGTTTGGGCTGAGGAGGAAGAGAAGGTGACCAAAGTGAAGAGGGACTAACTTCGTAGGAAATAGGGGGAGGGGGGGGAGGTAGAGGAACAGCAGGGCGGTGAAGTGGTAAAGGTGCCCTTTTGGAATGAAGCAGAGATAAAAAATAAAGATGAGGACATAAAGAGGTTTGTGCAGGGATTTGCTGTTGTTTGACTGGGTATAACTTGAGTAGAGAGCAAGAAATAGGACAGAATAGAACCGAGGCTACCAAGGGGATTTAGGTGGAGCTCCAAGAGCCGATAAGATCTAAAAAAAGGGTAGTGCTAGTAGAGGAATTATGGAGGGGATTAGGGAGAGTTTTGAAAAAGAAATTTACGGTGGAGACGAGAAGCAAGGTGTGCAAATGAAGCCCCTAGAGACAAGAGGGTTGACGTGCAAGTTTGTAACCGTGTGCAATAGGAATGGGATGAAAAGGATCAAAGGAAGGGACATGGTTATGAATGAGAAGGGGGAGATTTTGAGAGACTAGATGGTGGATAGAGGGTGGGCGGTCGTAAATGGTACGATAACTAGGGACGAAGAGGGAGATTACACGTATGTGAGTAAGGTGGGAACATCGGTGATAGATTTTGTGGTATGAATATGCATGGGTGGGAGGAGACGTAGAGATTCTCAGTAAAGGGGAGGATAAAATCAGACCATTAGCCTCAAATCTTCGGGGAAGAGGGGAGGGCTGTGACAGGCAAGGAGAAGAAGTTCCAAAGCGTGAGAAGGAGATATGGACGGGGGAGGCTATATGAAAGTAACAAGAGTAGCTAGAAGAAGAGAATTTCAAAGGGGAATCGGTGGAAAGATATGGGGGAATCTTAAAGTGAAGGTGCCAGGGTGTGTGCAAAAGAAACGATTTAGAAAGAAGAAGGAAATGGTGAAACCATGGTGTGATAGAGAATGCAAAAAGATTTAGGTTGATGTGTGAAAGTAAAGAGCAAGGGAAAAAGAAGCAGCTGGAAGAGGAGTTGAGAAGTGTTCAGACCGGGGGGAACGTGTGAAAGATAATAAACAGGTTTCGAAAGTGAAGGGAGGGTGAGAGTGAGAAGATCGAAAGTGAGGAAGTTTTTAAAAGAGTAATTTCAGGGCACAGACGAACGGAAGAGAGATGAGGGAAGCAGGAGAACAACTAGAGGTGAAGGAGGGACAGAGTTGAGTGACGAGGATATGGAGTTACAAATAAGGAAATGAAGAAGGTCGAAGGCAGCAGGCTTGGACAGGGTGTAGAACGAAGCCTGGATTTTTGGCACATCAGCTGTTAGAGACACGCTAAAAGAGGTAGTTAAGAAGGTAAGGAGGTGTAAGGGATTTGCAGGTGAGTGGAGGGAGGGGCTGATAGTGCCACTATATAAGAAGGGGGACAATGATGGGCAGGAAAATTATAGAGAAATCACATTGATGAACACGGCGTACAAAGTGCACGCGATGGTATTAGCGGAGAGGCTACGGAAGGATGTCGATGGGAAAGGCATATTGCCGGAGATTCAGGCGGGATTCAGTGTAGGTAGGAGCACCATAGATGATATTTATATTTTGCAGCACTTGGTGAATAGAGGAATAGTGAAGAAGGGTCAAAAGTGTACGCGTTTTTAGTAGATCTAAAAAGTGCTTTCCCATGGGTGCATCGTGGGAGGTTATGGAAGACGGTGGAGGAGAGGGGAGTAGAGAAAGGTCTTATCAAATGGGTCTGCTTAGCCTAACGCTTTCCGTGATCTTAATCGCTGACATGGAGAGGAAATAAGAGGAAGGAGTAGTTGAGAGAGTGAGGGTAGGAGGGCTTGGAATTTGGTCACTTGCGTATGCAGATAACATAGTGTTGCTAGCAAAATGTGAGGAGGCATTGAAAAAGATAATTAAGAGGTTGAAGAGTTACGTGGATAGGAGTCAGTTTAAGTTGAATGCAGAAAAGTCCAAGGTTATGGTGTTCAGGAGAGGAGGTGGAAGGGATAAGAGAGGATATTGGAAATGGATGGGGACGGTGGTGCAGGAGGTGAAAGAGTTTGTGTACCTGGGTTTCCTATTTCGTAGGAATGTACGAGTGAATGGTCATATAGAAGAGAGGGTAAGGAAGGCAAATATTGTGGTGAGGCAGGTGTGAGGATTGGAAAAGAGGTAGTTTGCAGATGACTTTGAAAGGAGAATGAAACTGTTTGACTCCCTTGTGATGAGCGTGCTTCTGTATGGAGTAGAGTTGTGGGGGCGGAAGGAAAGCAAGGAGGTAAATAGGGTTCAGGAAAGGTATATCAGATGGACACTGGGATTGAACAGAAATACGCCTAGGTATATTAGGTGGAGGGAGACAGGGAGTCCGAATTTGGGGATTTCGACAAGTAGCCGGGCGTGTAAGTATAAGTTGAAATTCCTGGGAGAGAGGTCATCAATGGTCTGAATAGGGATGAAATGAGAAGAAGTCACGTGGAGGGAAGGAAGGTGTATGAAATTGTTAAGGGAAATGGTATGAAGAGAGCGTGATATTTGTTGGAGAAAGGAGAGAAAGGAAGCCAAGAGATAATAGCGAGAATGAGATGTCGAAGCATGGAGGGCTCCTGGCTTCCGCAGGAGAAGAGAATGTGTGAATTGTGTGGAAAAGGGTATGCCAAGGTGGAACACTGGTTGGAAGAATGCGAGGAGGTGGATAGGAGTGGAATTAGCATGGAAATAATACTGCATGAAAAAGGGGAGAAAAAGGCGATCGCATGGGCGAAGGGGGTGTTGGGTAAGATGAAGAGAAGGAAGGAGGAGGAGGAATAGAAATAAATGAGATAGAAAGAGAGGAAGTAGATGTGAGATGAGTGTAAATAATGTAAATAGTAGATAAGGAATATCAAATTAGTCATAGTAGATAAGAAATAGGTGAAAACCGCAGAGACAGAGTTTGGCAATGGGAGGCTGGCGAGATGTAGGGAAATGCGTGCGAGGCGAAGCGAGGAAGGCAAGCCAATGAGAGCGAGCGGTCATAGTAATAAGATATGGATGGATGATATTGTATGAAGTGTGGTCGAATGTTAGAGTTAAGTATTTGATGTACAAAAATTTGTAAAACATGATGATGCAAGCAAGTCAATTTACCAAGGCCAATAGGCTGAAGAGTAAACGTTTATCTATCTATCTAACATTATTTTTACAGAAAATATTTCACTTTCTTGAAAAAGGTTTTATCATACGCTTTATACAGTTTCAATATGAATAATTCAAGTTGAACTTCAAATTGGATGGAATAAAATTATGTAATATTTATTTTAAAGTATGAATACCAAAAATGATATAAATTTTCCACAATGATCTCTGAACTTTCTGAACATCATTACGATAAAATCTTTGGTTCTCTTTCTGAAAATATTCCAAATGTTATCAGAATTCCAGAAGACTTATCGAAACAGAAATGTATATCAATCGTTAAAAAAAAATTTGATGTGACTTACCGGAAGCCCATTTGGCAAAGGTGCAGATGATCGAGAGTAAAACATATACCCGAATTTGATAATCCATTGTGGATAGAGATTCGTCAGGTTGAATGTGAAATTACTAAAAAATGCATAGATGATATATAATCGCGATTCTCCCTCTCCAAATATTTTATAATCAATCGAGGTGCAATCTGGTACTGTATCAATATGATAATGATTATCAGACTAATTTATCAGCTATGCTAAGATTTGTGGGAAAATTTGGATAAAAAAAAATGACTTTCCTCAAGACTTAAGTGATTTTTATAAAGAAAAAATCTGCCCGGTACGTGGGCACATTCTCATCGCGCGTTTCGCTCGCAAGTTTGAGCGCGACTTCCGGATCTCGCGCTTCGCGCTCGATGGTGATCTCACCTCGCGCTCCGCGCTCGCATATGGACTTACCTCTCGCTACGCGTTCGGCCTTTGTACCTCCCTACAGTTCTATATAGAACTTGCGAAATTCAAAAGCGAAATTTCGACTACTTTATTTTGATGAGTGTGAATTTTCTTTTGTTAAAGCTTCTCCGGCCTTAACGAATGCATTCTCATCGCGTGTCTCGTGCTGCGCACTCGATCAAAGTTTTTCCAAAGCGGTAGAGAAGTTTTGTTGCCTAATTCTTTTCACATGTTGTGTAGTTTTTCTAGAAATTCATTTTTTAATTCTATTTCTTACGATTGAAACAAAAACCACGCGTCCAATGGGAAAAATTATAACAAATTTACAGATTATTTTATAATTTATTTATTATTTTACAGGTTATTTTTCCTGATTGAAATAAATTCATTTTATGGTTTTTATAAATGGAGCAAAAACTACTTGTCCTATCAAAAAGTTAATTTTATTAGATTTGCAGATCTTTTTCTGGTGCGTAAGTTTAGTTTATATATGTATTCCCGTAGCTTGCATAGTTTGACTAAAAAATGATTCTTTCTATTTTTCATTATTTTTTGTGCGACCAAGATTTGAATTTTCTTTTTTTCGATAAATTCGAAAAGTTGTAAAGATCATCCTGCAGGGCTCCCAAAAAGGAACATTTTTTTTCTCCAAACTTTTTTTCATATCTTGCGTGGTTTGGCTAAAAATTGTCATTTTCGTTTATATTTTCGAATTATGAAAATGCCACAACTCTAACAATTTTGTTTTTATTGAAAAAAAATTATAAGTATAATTTGTTTCACTTTTTATCTACTACAAGAAGCCGTACTTACGATTTTTGAGTTTCGGAAAAAAAAATCCAAAAAATTTTCGAAAATGCTCCCCCTCTCCTATTTTTGATCCAAAACATATGGTTAACAAACTCGATTTGTATTTTTTATCCCTCAAAATGGGTGCCAAAACACGATCAGCTATGATCATTCTTTCGAAAGTTATCGATTTCACAGATTATTTTTCATTTTTTTTCTGTGCGATCGAAATGGAAATTTTCGATTTTTTGAGAAAATCCGAAAAGTTGTATTCACCATCTCGTAGGGCTCTCATGAGAAAACATTTTTTCTCTCTGACTTTCTTTTCAATCTTGCTCTATTTGGCTAAAAATTCTGATTTTCGTTTATATTTTTGGATTTCGAAAATGCCACAACTCTTACAATTTTGTTTTTATCAAAAAAAGTCATAAGGATAAATTGTTTCCCTTTTTACCTACTATAAGAAACCGTACTTACGATTTTTAAGTCTTGGAAAAAAAAGTCAAAAAAAATTTCCAAAATGCTCCCCCTCCTTCATTTTTGATCCGAAATAGCTGGCTAACGAACTTGACCTGTCTTTTGGGTCCCTCAAAATGTGTGCCAAAGGGCAATCCAATCCGATTAGTCTTTCAAAAGTTATGGGGTATACAGACACCAACGACAACGACGACGACAACGACAACGACGACGACAACGACAACAGACAGACACCAACGTAAAAACTACTTTTTCGGAATCAGGAGGTCTCAAAACGTGGAAA
>WSXT02039949.1:0-13374 GCA_011762715.2 Neuroterus valhalla
AACCTCAGGGGCCTTTCCTCTATCCGCAACCTGGGGACGCGCTACGTAGTGGTGATAGGTACCCACCAAGTAGGAATAAGTATTATACATATCTAAAATACACAACTTTTCAAGCGAGGGATACTTGATTTTCTTCAGAAAACCTCTAGTAGGTGTCTATCACTGAGGGGAGTATCGACCAAAACAAAAATTAGGTGACTTGAAGGTCTCCTTGTGAAACTTTTACAGTTACACAATGCTCTCCAAAGAACTGATCTCACCACTTTGTTCACGAATTTGTGCTTTGCCCTCTGATTCTTTTCAACAATTCCCGCATGATTCATCCAGTTTTTCATTTATTCATTAATTTGTTATTATAATCCTGTCAATGTCCTGATTTGAAACTAGGTTTCACCAATCAAAAATCTTTTATGAATCAGCGTCAAGAGAGGGATTAAGGGTTGCGATAGTATACAGCCCTGAGGCCCGGTGAAGTTCTCGACAGCCCTAATTACTTTCCTCTGAGTGGAGTCGGGAAGCTGAATTTTTGTATTTTGTAAATGTGACACAGTTATATATACATTAACAATCAAATGTGATAATCCATTTATACTTGATAATTGTTTGTAACTTACTTCGGAAGCGCAGAATGCAAAAAGCCACAAGATCGCACAGTTCATGATGACGAGATTCGTTTAATTCTTACTTTGTATAAAGAATGAACCAACGCTATTCCTCGACAATCTAGAAATTACCTCTCTCTATACTTGAAATATGTCACGTGAAAAGCATATTTGATTGACGCAAGAGCAATCCGTAAGAGGAGCTGGAAGAGAATGATCCAGTTATCATGATTTCAAGCCTCGCCCAAGGTTCCGTTGAATCATGAAATATCTTGTTTTGCTGGAATTTTTATTTTCCTATTCTTGAATCAATATTTACTGCTTAAAAGAGAATAATTCAAAATTTCCGACAAACAATTACGTTGTTTACATGCTACGATGCACAGTTGGTTAAACCGTATAAAATGGTTGCAGAACAGCCCTGTTCTAAAATTGATCCCATTTCACAAGTAAAGCACCTATCCATGAAGAATTCACTTTTTTATCTGATTCAGCTTCTAATCAATTTTTTTATAGAAAGTAGAACAATTTAGTTGAGCTTCAGAGGTGACAAAGTTCATAGATTTTTTAATTTGATAAACAACGAAATTCAGTCAAACAACATTGTGTTGTTGCTAACTAGAAAATTATGTATACAATTTTTCATAACAGGAAAACTTTATTCATTCGAACTTATTGATTGTAAAATGAAAAAGTTCAAGTGCTTAATGCCTCATATACAAACTTTGAACTGGAAATTGAATAATTTCAAGCACTTCATAAATTTCATATTATTCAACTTTTTTTAGAAATTTTCAAAATTCAATGCTTTATTGGGAAAAAGGGGAATTTTCATTACATTTAATTTGGAATTATCCCATTTGAAGATCCTAATCTGAAGATGTAAAAAGTTCTAAGATTGAGAATTACTGTGCCTCTCAACTTGGAGTTGTCCTGTTTCCTAAATTTCGTTCTAAAATGATTCAATTCGGAACATTTTCAAATAAAGGTTTCTGCAAAATATTATAGGAATTGTTCACTTTCGGAATTTTTTTTAATTTTGCATTGTTCTTATCTTGAGATTTGATTCAGGAATGTTAATGATTTCCATTCATCCCATTGTCCTAATTTCAATCTTAAATTTCCCAAATTGAACCTTTCTATATTGAGAATTGTTCCACTTCAAATACTTACAATTTGAATGTGTCTTTTTTCGAATTTAATTCAAGAATAATGCATTTCTATAATGCAGGACAATGACCATTCAAGCTCTTCAATTTCAAATAGAATAATTTCGAAACAAAGTCTGTCGAAGATGCAGATTTTCGAATTAACTCTGGAATGCTTAACATTTTGCAAAAAATCTTCATATGGAAGCGTTCTTAATTGGATTATTTGAAATTCGAAGATTATAAATATTAATCTTAAATTTGAATTGTTCCGGATAAAAAGCTCTCAAAACTAAATTACTTCAGATTCAAGAAATAGGACATTCTTAAATTGAAAATATTTGAAGTGGAATAATCCTCAATTTAAAATTTAAGATTGAAATTTTCAGAATGGGAGAACTGCAAATGTTAAGTAATTACAATTCCATAAATTTATAACAGAGCTTTGATAGTTGAACAATTTCGAATGAAAATTTTTCAGAAGTTGAATAATCTAAAATTTATAAAGTTTTCGGAATTAAAGAATCATCAGTTCAAATTTCGAGAATAGGACAAAAAGCATTCAAACTTTTCCGGTATGGAACGTATAAGTTAATGACTGAAAATCTGTCAGAATTGAAAATGTGAATGTGGGAGTGTATAGAACTTTGTTATCTATGAAATAAGAGTTCAGATATCTGCATTCAATTTTCACCTATAACGTTATAAACATGTGGAAACATTTTTTTTGTTATGAGTAATTGAAACCATAAAATCATTATTTTGACACGATGAAATTTCCGCTCCATCTTCGGAACCTTTTTTTCTATCAAACATGAACACAATTTTGTTCAGCTCAATCCCGTTGTCCATAACATACTTATTATTATATTAATATACCATTACATTAATATACCATTACATAAGCTAAACTCGTTCACGTTTCATCATTGTAAACGAATAATTATAGGTTATTTTTACACTGAGTGGGGCACCAAGCCACTGCAGGGATCTGATAAAAATTTTTATTAACTGCTCAAATAGGAGCTAGTCGAATTTTGAGACTATCAGTTTCTAACACAAAAAATATAAGACGATTGAACTTCATAAAAATTTGAAAAATAAATGCCTAATAGGAAAGCATGAATTTGCAAAGAAGTTTCTGTGTAAAACACGAAAAATTCGAATTTCCATCATGAAAACAACTCATTAACTCAATAAAATACAAGGGCAAATATAAGGCACAATTATCCTCGTGAAATAATGTAGATTTGAAGAGCAGAGTTCCTTCTACATTCAGATTATAAATTTTCACACAAAAAATATTTTCAAAATTATGAATGTTGTACAAAAGTTTAAGAAAAGACAACGCGTAGTAAATAGACCGTTAGAGTCATCTGTTTCCTATCGAGTCTTCAAGTCTACTGGTCTTCAGAAGAGAGGGCCCTCGAGACAATGATATTTCAGACCGATCGCCATTTCATGGAAAAAAAGCTTCAAGAAATTCTTACGTAAATGTCGAAAAACGAAGAAGTTGAATTTTCTTCAAAATGATTTAGATTCATTACATAAAGTATGAATTTTCAAGGAAATTTCCAAGTGTTATTATTATTATTATTATACCAATTGTGATTGTTGACTTTCCTTTCATTCTTGAATTGTATTCAAATTTTCCAATCCTCACTATAATAGCAATAATATATAATAATATAATGGAATTAACGTCTTTCGCCTGTAGGGATATTGTATTCTCACTACGACACCCGTTTTATCAAGCTCGCCGCAAGCAGTGCGTTCACGAGCGAGTTTCACTCTGTAATGTTTGCCACGAATCCCTGCGACTAGGCCATCCGGCGCCGTAGCAGGATTCCGGGTGAAGCCTACCTGACACGAAAACCGATTAAACGATCTGGTAGTTCGGCACGGCCAACGCCTGAGTATGCAGGTCCGGTGGAGCGAGCCTTCTCGAAACCAAGGCTAGCAGAACCGGTTATAAAAGGGGGTCGTTCGACCCGGATAGGGACTCGGTGGACGACAGTGATCCTGCCTGGACACGGTCTCCAAGTCCCACCACGCCGAACCGGTGACGACTGAGGATACCCCTGAATTGCTGCATAGGTTCGTTTTTTCATCTGGGAACGCTGCTAAAGGCTCCAGACCTCTCACTGTAAACTAAGGGATCTTTTTCTGGCCCCACCGTGTTTTTTCGTTCCTTTCCGTTTCCACCTAGTATACCTGGGTACGCTGCACAAGCTCTAGGCACCTTTTGTTCCCAGTTGTTCTTCACGGCATATTATTATTTTGTTTAATCTGGGTACGCTGCTTAGGCTCCAGACTAGCCCAAGATATTATTATTTTTTCTCTAAGTACGCTGCTCAGGCTCTAGACCACCAGTATTGAACTCGTTATTTTTATTGCTATCTGGGCACGCTGCACAGGCTCCAGACTCGCATTTTTATCAATTATCTGGGCACGCTGCACAGGCTCCTGACTTATATGTTCATTATTTAATCTGGGCCTGCCGCTTGGACTCCAGACTTGCTCATATTTTTCGTTATTATTTCTCCGGGTATGCTGCTCAGGCTCCAGACAACCACTATTGAATTCTTTATTTTATTTCATCTGGGCACGCTGCACAGGCTCTAGGCTCGTATCCTTATTATTCACCTGGGCATGCTGCACAGGCTCGTATCTTTATTATTGTTAGATTGGTACGCTGTTTAGGTTACAGACAAATTGTTTTAGGCAAAAGACGCGGTGTTCAGTGACCACGTACGCGAGTTTTTACGTGAGATCACAAGACTGAAGTATAAAACTAGAGACTCCGTACGAATGATTGTAATCTATGTGAAACCATACTGTGATTTATGGTGATAATAAAATGACACCGTTTTATTTTGTAAAAAGTTGTTATTCAAATAACTCCTTCCCCTAGGTCGATAAGTAATAAATTGGAATCGCCTCTTATTTACAAATTTCGAAATAACAGAACTCTTACAACTTTCGTGTCTACCTACTCCAAGTTCCCGCTTCCTTTAGCGATTTCGCACTTCTTTTAGCGTCGCCTCACCCCTTGATCCCGCGTCGACCGTTGTCCATCCTCACTTATTGTATTTGATAAACCTTCTGAACCTTGAAGTGTTGGTGAATGTAAATGGAGACAGATATTATTCACTTTACCTATTACCAACCTTCCCACACGCCTTCCGTGTCCGCGCCCGGCGTGCACGAATTCTGCTCGCGGTCTACCACCCTCAAAATCTAAATCCTGAATTCTGCTCGGTGCCTCCCCGCCCCCACGGGCCTGGGAAACGGGGAACATTGTATTGTGTGAGTGGGATTCAGGAAAAGAATGAAAGGGAAAGTGAAAAGCTCATCGTAAAGGTTTTTTTATTATATGTAACCTCCAAATGCCATATGGTTTCCTTCGTGCTTGATTCAGTTTACAGTGTAATGCTTACACAGAGTTCCAGGTATTACAAGACTGCTGAAATTCTCTACTTCTATGGAGATTATTGACTTTTTTCTTTCATTTTTTATGGGAACTTCCTTTAAAATTAAGTTTACTTGAGGCTCTACCGGTCTTGAAGAACACATTCTTATTACGATACTCGACACCGATATTTACATCTCGCATAGTTTGGCTAGCAAGTTGAATTCCTCATTGTATAAAAAGCGTTGTCACAATTAAAACAGAGAACACACGTCCCAATGAAAAATAATTCAGATAGAGCTTCAAGGCATATTCAAACCGAACAATTTTCCTTTACAATTTTTCTTCTTGTCTCTAATTATTTGTCTGGAAAATGGACTTGGTTACCAAATAGTGGTCGGCAAACTGTTTGTGCAAGCACCTTCTACGATTCAGGAACAGGCCATAATGGAGATGATTATGAAGGAATCATTCCCTACTCATCTACCCAAGGTCATCATAGAAGAGACCCTGCCTGAAGCGATCCCTCTTTTTACTACAAAGGAATTGTGGTTGGCAGCCTCGATGATTTTCTGTGGTATGGCGCCGGAGCCTGATGGCATTCAACGAGAGGTGATCAAGTTGATGGCAAGAGAGTTTCCTTCCTTGCTAATAAACTTGTTTAACACCTGCCTCTCAGCCGGAGCAATCTGTGCGAGGTGGAAGAAGCAGAAGCTTGTTTTGCTGGACAATGGTAAGGGGGCTCCAATCTTAGGATCCTCACACATACCTCTCTGTATGCTTGATGTGATTAGGAAACTCTTTGAGACCCTTCTGCGGGCCAGGTTCAGAACGGCCATACAAGCAGCGGGAGGCCTAGCTGATAACCAGCACGGCTTCAGACAAGGCGGGTCAACGATTGGAGCGATTCGTGAGACGCTTCATGAAACAGAATTAGCTTGGAGCGGTAATCATGGGTCAAGGAGTGTTTGCATTATGATTACATTTGATGTCAACAATGTATTCTTAAAGCACTAAAGAAGAGATTCAGAAACCCTGGATATCTGCAGCCTTTCATTGCTAACTACCTCAGTGACAGGCAGCTCATCTTCGAAACATCTGAAGGGACGCGCTGATGATTTAGCGCCAATGATAGGAGCAAGGACTGAAGAAGAAGCAAAAATGCTGGTTGACGTTGGATCGAGAAGAGTTGAAACCTGGCTTCATGACCACGGTTTACTACCTGCCAGTGCGGAGACCGAAGTCGTCGTCCTCACCAGGCAGAGGTACTTCAGCAATCCATTCAGAGCACTTGTCGCAGGACGTGGCACTGATGCCGTGACTGTGCTGAATTATTTCGGTACGCAGATTGACTAGGAGCTCACTTTTGGAATACAGATCCCTCAAGTAGCATGTAAAGCTGATACAGTGGTAGCTATGCTATCTAGACTCATGCGCAACATTGCAGGCCTTAGGAGCAGCAAGAGGAGGACTTTTAGGAAGGTTTGAGGGTAAAAAATCATCCTAGCGGGCTCAGTGAACAGAGCGGTCACTATATGGTAACTTCACGGTCACGTTATAGCGTGACCGTTCTATTCGTGCAATCCGCTAGGGGGGTGTTCAAAAAATAGAATGCCTTCAACTTTGAATTCAAATCAATGACTTGAAGTCATCTGTAGTGTTTTTTTTTTTTTTGGCTCTTAGAGAACCTTACTTTCGAATTTTTTCCTTGTTATTGATCAGTCAGATAATTCTGTCACGTTATTTTGTATTCCTCCGTTTCATCAATATGTGTTAACTGATTACCAAGTTGATTTAAGATCCTACGCGCACCTCGAATATTTCTTCAATAGTTATTTCCGTCAGTTACTTTATCTTTACAAGCGAAAAATTATCTTCGTTGGATACTGGTGTTATTAATTTATCACGACCTTTTGTCTACGATTCATTCTTCCGCGTGTTGGATGTGGAGGCAAGCATTTAGGAGGGATCGTTCCATCTTGATAGAGATTTTAAGAGAGTAGATTGTAGAGCGTTCAATGATGCAGCAAGTTTAGCAAATTGGATAAGCGTATCAAATGAAGGTTCAGTGGACGAAAGGTAAACTGTTATGCTGATATATTTTTCTTTATTTGATAGACACGTTTTGTCTTCTCGAAATTATAGAACAGCCAGACTCGAACCCCCCTGATTTTCGGATGCAGTTGGACAATGTCGAGAGCTAAAGACAGAGCACGTTCCAAATGGCGTAAGTTGAAAACGGATGCTAATGAAGCTTAATGCGCACATCTTCGAAATATTGCAGCAGCTACTATACGTCACGAAAAGGTGTTACTTCCTAGCTTCTAGGAGAGGTCTTCTAAGGTCATCTAAGCACATCTGGAAAACAGTATACCAGGCCGAGGTTTGGTCTGGCCAGAAACGGATTTTGTGGGGTGATCTTTTATTGATCCAGCAGAAACTAACAATCAATTTCTTGATACGCTGCGACCAGCCACGGCAACGGATACAGTAATTCGGGATCCCCTATCGTCGATAGTTTTCAGGAATAGGTACCCTTTCCAGTTCAACGAGATTGACCTTAGCCATGTGCACGCTCCAGTCCAATCCTTGAAGTCCACGGCCATCGAGTCCGGCGGTATCAATAGCAATGTGATCCTTCCTGTATCCCCTCGTGATTGGCTGCTTTGTTGAACATGATAAACTCCTCGTTGACAACAGAGGTTTCCTAAGGCCACTACTTTGCTTCACGTGGCAGATGACATGAGTCGTGCTCTAGATAACTCCGAGGTTACGATCTTGGCCCTACTCAATCTATTGCATGCTTCTGAAACACTTTACGACAGGCCCCTGCTAGCTTAACTTAAATCTTAGGGTAAATCCGATAATGCGCTGCAATGGTTTAGTAGCTTCATTCTGAGTAGAAGCCAGCAAGTTGAGGTGTCGGACACTACAACATCTCGAAGGTCACCCACCCGACCACTAAAAAAGGGTGTGCCTTAGGCTGCTGTGCTCTGCTCACATCTATTCTCAGTTTATACCAACGATCTCGCAGATATAATAATGGAATTCTCATCAACTCAGGACAGGAGAAAAGTAACCACGAAAATCTGTGTACGGTTCAAGTAAGTGGACATAATTTTCGGGACTATGGTTTTTTTCATCGCGTTAGACATGATTCAAAAGAAGCGAAGAAACTTGCTCTATTTATTAACCCTTATGAATCTGCAATATTCCAATTGGGAACTTCGAAAATACATGCTTATCCGATTTCAAGATTGATGGTGCGCTCTGTTCCACCCAGGCAAGAAATCGAGGTCTCACTGTGAAATCTGTCTGAAACTTTGAGGAACATGTCATACGAAAAATTAAAATAGCATATCTGCGCTCAAGAAAACTGTTCCCTTTTCATAATTCGCTTCATCCTAGAGTTAAGCTCACACCCTGTCAATCATTGGTATTGTTCCTCTTTGATTATGTGAATACAACATACGGCCCCCGTTTGAATGCAAGCCGGAAGGGGAGAGTATCGAGGGTGCAAAATGCCTGTCTTAGATTTACCTATGGAGTCAAAAAATTTGATCATATCACGTCTGCTTTACAAGAGTTTGGTTGGCTCCGTATGGAGCATAGGTGGGAAATGCAGCTCTGTTTTCTCTCTTTCAGGATCCTCTTTTGGGGGGTTCTCAAATATTTATACAAACTATTGTCATTGGAAGAAGAAAAACGGGTTACAAAAATCGCTCACAACAAGATCCGATGTCGAGCTCTATGTACTACGGGTGCGCATGTCCGGAAGAAAAGCTACGTTTTTTATGCAGCTCCTGGTCTCTTGGATATCCTTAAAACCCTCTTAGTACCTACACTGTTTTTCCGTGAGAAGCGAATTGTTAAACAGTCTGCGCATCTTACGAGGACCGAGCTAATCAAATTTCAATTCTTTCTTCTTTACTAACATTTTCTTTCCTTTTCGACTCCTTTATTAACAGAAAGTCGCAGAAACACTTACGTTTTTTTTATTTAGGTTATGCGCCGTTCTTATATGTTACTTTGTTCCACGTACTCCGTACGTTCAAGCCCGCGAAACCGTCACGCCTCAATTTGAGCAAGAAAGACTGTTTGAAAACGAGAATAGTTAAAAAAGTTGGAAATACAACAGAAAAATGTACACAAAGTTCTTTACGTGTCCTAAAATTTGTACACGGCATCTAATACGCCGTTATTATAAAAATTAAAGACAACCTATATTACTTTATGTCCTTTTTTGCCTTGTAAGAGATACCGAGTGCGGAGCGCGTTTACATACAAAAAGTATTTTTCTGAAAGAACTAATAGTTTTTTCAAATTACAGTCACGAAATTCAAATCTATATACACGAGCTTTTAGTACGTTTTATGGGCGTAAAGGGGATGAAAAGAATGCTCAATTGAATGATTATCGATCGCAAATGGTTGGAGGTGATGGCTATGGCATCTGCTCCCCTGGTTTCACGTTGTTTAACCTTCTTGAATGTTGGATAGTCGAAAACGATAAAAAAATTTATAAACATTTCAATCGTTTGAATGATTATCCTTTCGCAGCCATTGCGGAATCTATTCGGGGTTTTTCTATTCGATGTCCGTTGATTCTTCCGGAAATGTTATTGGATTGATACATTTGTTCAGAACAATTTCCAAATATTTATTAACAATTCATTAGTTGAAAAAGTTATTTCTCCAACTTAATCCGAACATCTCTAAGATATATCGCTGAGACGGAGTCAGTGATACCCTTAGTTTCATGCAGCCCTATCCGACTCTAAAAAAGATGGCTGGACCTTATTGCTAAAAGTTTAAATCTTACAATTAATGCCGCATAGTGGCGCTTTCCGCGTTTAGCCTCACGTTTCATGAGATCTAATGCGAGGGATACTTGAAAAATACAAAATACGAACATTTAGGCAGGTAAATGATGATTTACTCTGGAAAATCATTATATTTAATAGTTTTTACCGTTTCTATTGGATCAATTAAATGTATAAAATACTAGAAAGGAAGAAATATATTGCAAAATAATCACATTTTTGTATTATAGAGTTTAGAGAAAAACACGATTCTTCAATTAATACCACGTATAATGAGTATGGATGGTGTTATTAGATTTACAAAGAATGTGTTTTGCATTAAAGAAATAAATAAATCAAGGGTGAAAAATACATTTCTGTATGTAAAATACAAGCAGCAAAATATACACATGCAGAAATACTATGTTTAAAAATAAGAAATAAATAATACATGCAAATAAATTATTCAATAATTTCAGTTGTGACGATTTACTTATTAAAAATTGCACAACTTTGCTGCTTTTCTTTTCAGGGCGCTTTTCTTCGTAAAGACAGCTTTCTCTTTTCGAATAGTTTTCCTCATTCTGATTTGCAAATAGTATTGCACGATATGAGACAAGATATCTTTTGCATCTTTTATGTGGGCTTGGCACGGAAATTGAATTTGTTTACTTGTTGCAGTAAACTCGCTGAAACTTAACTCATATGCATTTTTATTGCGAGGATGCTTTTCAAAAAGACATTCTACTTCGACGATGAGTTTATGTAGACATAAACATTTACATTTGGATGAATCAGCTGCTTCTTTGCATTCGGAAATTCGCTGTAACTTAGTGGCAACTGTTCTGCTGTAAAAAAGGATTGATCTTCACCGATATGGGATACTGAAAGAAATGCGCGAAGGCAAATTTCACATTTGATGCGTTTTTCAATATACCGGAAAACACAAGCAGTGGTATGAATAAAAACGCATTCAGTAATAGCTGTCAGTTGTTTGTCGTGTTTAACAGTGTCGACGAAGTCACTAAAGTCTGCATCTTCACTGTTAATCTCGATATGGAGCTTTTCTTTAATTTATTCAAAGCAAGTTTTCTTTTCGGAATGGAAAAAGTTCTTCAACTTCGAAATTGTTACGAGTGGTTTTGGTGGATTGGCGTCGAGCACTGAACATTCGCCTGACTTCGAGGGCTTCAAAATACTAAATGTTGCTAATATTTTAAACAATTGTAGGAATTTCAGTGTGCATGGGTAATCATTGGATCCTCCAGCTTACCGAATAGTGCCAAAAAAATCTAGAAAAGTGATATATAATATTAAAAATGGATTATCGAAAATAGATCAGATCAGATTACGATTTAGCCGCATACAATATATCACAATTTAGTCTTTATTTGAAAAGTAAGGAAAAAAACAGATTTTTTCTGCGTGTAAAAATAATTAAGAAACATTCATTTTCATATTCCTTCGTAGATAAAATAGAAAGAAGTCACTAAGTTTTCACATGAT
This sequence comes from Neuroterus valhalla, assembly GCA_011762715.2. NCBI lineage: Eukaryota > Metazoa > Arthropoda > Insecta > Hymenoptera > Cynipidae > Neuroterus > Neuroterus valhalla. Next base: position 11,470 of record WSXT02039949.1, read on the forward strand.
ATTTAAAAAGAAAACTCACGATTTCAACTTGCGTTCTGCGAAATTGTGACAGTGTAAAAATTTCACCTGTCACTCTTTTCTTTTGGTTCGAACAAGAGTAGACAAAACATCCGGACACAGCTCCCCTTACCGGCTCCGGGAAAACTGCTTTTAATCTGGGACAGAAGTCCTAGAGGTTCGGAGCGAGAGTCAAACTTCCGGAGGGCATTTTCGACACGTCACACAACACTCACTTATTCCGTTTTTCTTTCTTTTGTAAACTGTCTTATGGAACTCCGGAGCTTTGGAACGGGAGTGTTTGTTTACTTCGAAACCTGTCAGCTGACCGCCGGCCGCCGATGCCGTGACTATAAACTCGCCAGGACAATTCTCCCTAGGGTGGAGAGAGAAGAGGGGAGCGCAAACTTCCCCCGCCTTTATCCACCCTAGTAGACGATCTGGAAATAGCAGAGATGTCGACAGTGAGAGGGGACTACGATTCCAACCGAAAGTAAAAGTGGATTCCACCAATCACGTCCGCGCACATGAATTCCCATAGTCCATTACTGCAGGTGGCGCAGTGGAGCGGTGGACTCTCCGATGACCTAACTAATTCACCCTGTTTCCTGCTATTTGGGGATTCTGAGTGGAGGGAGGAAAATAATGAATCGAAATCCACTCAGAATTATAGAGTGTCCTGATTATCAAACTTTTACCTGTTTTGCCGCCAGAACTCCCGCTAAATCTCGCTTCCCAGGATGGCGGGCGTCAGAGGACCGACCCGGCGATTGGCTGCTGTCAACGACCCAGGAGGAAGGGGCGCTCCCATTAGCCGAGCCAAGTCAACGGTCGGACAAACCTGAATACTACGGAGGGAAGGTATCGGCACTCTCGTTCCGAGCCGTGATAGAGGCAATATGAATGTGTGAGCGTACGTCTTCGTCCCCTTTTTCGTCGGACACATTTGTACTTTATTACGACCGTTAGATAAATTCTGTCACTTCTTGGAAATGAAGGAAAGTGGTTTTTATCGATTATTACACCTTGAGGTTAGGAAAATCCCTTTCCCAGGAATTTATCGGTAAGTGTAGATTTCGGTAAATGTAGTAAAAGTATTCCACTGGGCAGGAAATTGCCTTTCCAAAATGAAACCTTAAGAATCAAATCGAATTAGATATGAGAGTCGAAGAAAAAACCAAGAGCATTCATTTTTTGTGTAGGATAGATTGGAAAAAAGTTAATAAAATTACACATGAGATAGGGAAACCGACAACATTGAAGAATGAAAAATCGACGACATCAGTTTTTTTCTTATGAAATAGAAAGAAAAAAAAAACTAAATATGACGGGAGAAAACCCGACGAAATTTGGTTTCTTTCTTCTCAAATTGAATGGAATCATAATCGAATGAAATGGAACATGACGAAGGAAAAAACAATGACATTTGTTTTTTTTTCTGTTAAATCGAATTGAATGAATCACGATTAACAAAGCAAGTGTATCTAGGTAGGGTCAATGGTAGCGTACCCAGAGGCAGACCAGAGAAGGACTGGATAGAATGTGTGAATAAGACCCTTAAGAGGAGAAGCATAAAAAGCCGTAGAAACACAAGAGCTTGTATGAAATGATGCATGGATGTGGAAGAAGCAAGAGATGTATGCCAGGATAGGGATAATTGGGAAGCAATTGTATATAAGAAAAATCTGCCCGCTGCGCGGGCACATTCTCATCGCGCGCGGCTTGCTTCGCTCGCAAGTTTGAGCGCACCTGCGGCGCGCGCCTTTGGGATCTCGCGCTTCGCGCTACGCGCACGGTTTTTGTACCTCCCTACAGTTTTATATAGAGCTTGTCGATCAAAGTTTGTCCAAGGCGGTAGAGAAGTTTTGTTGCCCAATTTTTTTCACATGTTGTGTAGTTTTCCTAGAA
>WSXT02039960.1:0-28047 GCA_011762715.2 Neuroterus valhalla
CCCGAAAAAAATTTCTGCGTTCGCCACTGACATTTTGTATGCGTAAGGTGCAACTAATTGATTCTATTATTTTTTTTATCACAAATCGTACAAATTTGCACAAAAGTTGACCGACCCATTCTTGATTGAGCTAATACTCTTTTTACGGGTTCTTCATCGAAAGAGGAAAGATACGTATTTGTGGATTTCTTTTATTTTGCAATTTTTTGAGAAATAGGAAGGGTTGGAAAATTGAGAATTTGAGTGAAGACTATTTTTTTTAAATACATAACTCCTGTTTTATTTGAACCAGAGACATGTTTCTTTTTTTGTTTGAAAGGTAAAAGAACAAGCTTTAATAGAAAAGTCATCCCAAAAAATACTATTAACAAATTCAAATTGTTATAAACAATTAAAATTTTAATATTGATTTTTAACTGGTTTGCCCCCCATGAATTAGGTTCTTAGTATTTTTATCGTATTTGACGTCAAATTTCCGATCGAAAACGATTTATTTTTCAAAATGGTTAAATTATTATTACTGTAGGAAAAAATTTAATGTATCTAGCGATGTCGGGCGCCGTACCTCACACCGCATCAGCGCGCGTATCACATTGCACGGCCGATTTTTATCTTTGATATCGTTTTTTTCTTAGATATAGATGCCTAATATATATTTTCAATTAAATAATCTTGTTTTTCAGGCAAGATAACTTTATTTGAAATGCCAGAAATAAATAAATGGTAAGAAGGAAAAGAAAACACCATTATTGAAAATGTAGAGTACTTTATTGGGATTATTATATAGATTTCTTAATCAAGAGAGACGAGTTTGTTAGAATACAGTTGGAATATCAAACTGAAAGTCTATCCATGGAGACGAATTTATAAAATTTTTGGTAGAAAAGAGACGAATTTTCTAGAAGGTATTTAAAGTTTCCAGAAGGTAGTAGAATTCTCCACCTAGAAAGGTAAATCCTAAACAAAAAAGTTAATTTTCAATTTTGAAATTTAAACTTTCTACCAAAAAACATGAACATTCCAATCCAGAAGGACTACTCTAATCCAAAATCATGAAATATTTACAAAACAGTATTGAATTATTAACAACAGAGGCAATTATAATAAAACCGATCCAATCCAAATGGACAAATCGTCTATCCAAGTTAAAATATAAATTTTCTACCAGAAAAGATGAATATTTCCAATCCAGAGGGACAAACTACACCCAAGAGAATGAAATATTAATAAAACAGCATTGAATCATTAACAAAAAAAGTTATAATAAAAAAAACTAATCCAATCGAAATGGAGAATCGTCTGGTAGAAAATTTTATTTCAACGTTAAAAACTAACTTTTTTATTGAGGATTTAAGTGTGCAGGTTGAAAATCCAACCGCCCTCTAGAAGCTTCAATTACCGTCTAGTAAATTCGTCTTTTTTCTTTAGAAAAATTTATTACTTTCAAAGTTTGTCTTCTTGGATAGACGATTTTTCCATTTGGATTGGATTAGTTTTTTTTAATATAACTTTTTTTGTTTATTATTCAATACTATTTTGTTAATATTTCATGATTTTGGATTTAAATTGTCCTTCTGGATTGAAAATGTTTATCCTTTCTGATAGAAAATTTAAATTTCAAGATTGTAAATTAACTTTTTCGTTTAAGATTTACTTTTCTAGGTTGAGAATTCAACTACCTTCCAGAAAATTCGTCTCTTTTGTTCCAAAAATGTATTATTTTATAAATTCGTCTTCATAAATAGACTTTTAGTTTTATGTTCCAACTGTATTCTAACAAACTCTTCTCTCTTGATTAGGGAAACTATATAATAATCCTAATAATCCTAATGAAGTAATCTACATTTTTAATAATGATGTTTTTCTTTTCCCTCTTATTATTTACCTATTTATTTCTTGAATTTTTATTAAAGTTATCTTGCCTAAGAAATAAGATTATCAAATTGAAAATAAATAATAATCATTCATATTTAAGAGAAAAACCGAGAGAAAAACGTTATCAAAGAAGAAAATCGGCCGTGCAATTGGGATACGCGCGCCGGTGCGGTGTGAGGTATCGCGCTCGACACCGCTAGATACATTTTTTTTGCCCGATGGTAATAATAATTTCACCATTATGAAATAAATCGTTTTCGATCAGAAATTTGACGTGGAATGCGATAAAAATACTAATAACCTAATTCACGGGGGTCAAACAAGTTAAAAATCAATTTAAAAATGTTAATTGTTTATAACAATTACAATTTGTTAAAAGTATTTTTGAGATGATCTTCTTAATAAAGCGTGTTCTTTCACCTTTCAAATGAAAACAGAAAAATTTCTCTATCTTAAGTAAAACAGGAGTTGTGCATTTTTTTTAAAAAGTCTTCACTCAATTTTTTAACCCTTCCCATTTTTCAAAAAATTTCAAAACAAAAGAAATTCTCAAATTCGTAGCTTCTTTTTTTCGATAAAGAACCCGTATAAAAAGTATTAGCTCAATCAAAAATGGGTCGCTCAATTCTGTGTTCGATTTGTAAAAGAATGTCCCATAAGGGGTATATTGCATATTTCTAACAAAATACATGAATTTCCAACGAAATATTGAAATTTACAACTACATCTTATAATTTTCAACTGAAAATGTAGGTTTGCAACCGAAAATAGATTTGTTGAAGTTTACCTCACAAAAAATTAAATTTGGATACTGAAATGAGTAGATGAATTTTGAACAAAGATTCTTACTTCTCTACCAAAAGTTCCCACCCAAAAAAAAAATCGGTACATCCTATGTATGGAAAATATTCTTCAACCAACGAAAACAAATTTCTACTAAATAAATTCTACAATAAAACGAATTCTTCAACACAAAATTCAAGTAATTAAAAAAAAACTGAAAATTGAACAAACATGATGAATTACGACATAAGAAGACGACTTTTCAATCAAATAGTCAAATTTCCAAACATAGAGGTAAATCATAAAAAGATTAATTCGTAGCGAAATAGTTCGACTTCTGTCCAAGTGGTTGAATTTTCATGGAAAATGATTTTTTTGACGAAGAGATTCATATTCTACCCAATTGTTGAATTTTGAACGAAATTATATATTCTTTCATCAAAAAAGTTAATTTTCCATAAAATAGTTCACTTCCAAACTATGAAGTTGAATTTTGAAACAAAAATATGGATTTTCAACACAAATGTTAATTTCTAACTGAATGGTTTCATTCTCTACCAAATTATTGAGTTTTGAAGTCGAGAAGGTGATTTTTCTACAGAACAGTATACTTTTAAACTTAAATTATCCATTTTCGATCACAAAAACAAATTTTCTTTCAGAATAACTTCTACTCCAACCCAATAAAATGATTTTCCAAGACAAAAATATAATTTTCAGCAGCACATGTGATGGTTTGTATTTCGAACAAAAGTAAAAAATTATTTCTCATCAATTAGAAAGTCTCATATATTTCGGGTCCGGAATTTGCCTCTTTCGTTAAAAAATTTTTTATTTTAACATTTGGGTGGAAAATTCGTGTTTCTGGATTATAAATTCATCTTTAATGCTTGAAAATTGAACTGTTCGTTGGAAAATTGTCTTCCTGGAAATAAAATCCATGGCTTTAGATTAAAGATGCATCATTGGTTGGAAAATGATTTTTTTATTGCATTTCAATCTTTTTTGGTTATAAATCAACATATTTCGTTGGAAATCCATTTTTTTCCATATAAAGTCCATCTTTTTTAATAAAAAATTCATCTTCTGATCACAAAGTCATCTTCAGGTAGAAAAGTCACTTTTTTTTCGTTAGAATTTATTCTTTCATATTTCTATTATATTCATTGGTTGAAAATTCTACTTTTACAATATAAAATCCGTCCTTCTGGATAGAAAATTCATCTATTAGTAAATTTTTGTTCGTTTCAAATAAATCTCTTGTGGCTCAACATCTCCTGTTAAACATTCCTTTTTTTGGAAGAAAATCCATCCATTTCAACTGAAAATTCACGTTTCATAGTTAGAAGTTAATTTTTTTCCAAAATTAACATTTCTTCTGTTATATTATTGGTCCCAGATTAATATCTTCTGTTCAGTTGAAAATTTTGTATTTAGCTGAAATGTCATACATTTTGGTTCAAAATTTACCTTCACAGATACAATGATACTCATTTTTTATTTAGAAAACTTCTATCATATTTTTGGTCCCAAATTTTCTTTTCAGTTCAAAACTCTATGAAAAAAAATCATTTATCTTCATGAAGGGTCATCTCTTTTTTAATGGAAAATACATCTTTTCTAATAGAAGATAATTTTTTCTTGTTACAGAGTCCTTCATTTTTTTTTGGGTTTCAAATTTTTTATCTTTTGGGTAAAAATGATAATTTTCGTATTACATCCAATTATTCTCCCTACATTCCAACGATTTTGTTGAAAAGTAATCTTTTTTAGTCGAAAATGAAACTGTTCGGTTAGACCTTCATTTTTCCTGATAAAAAATCCGTCCCTTTGGATTCAAAATTCATATTTTTGTAGCATCTTTGAATCCTGATCGCTCAAACTTTTGGAATACTGTAATTTTATTCAAGAAATTATCAATCTCTTAACCAAATTAACATTAAAAATATATTTACAGGCACGGTTTATCCCTCCATTTATTTATGTTTAATTCTTCAGAAATTTCGATGCTCATTCAAGCTTTTGTGTTCATTATTCGTGCATATTCATTTCCACGTATATTTTGAAGTCTCTCGTAAATTGCATAATGCTGTTGACTGTTTCACAACTGCACTGTTATGCTTATGAAATGTTTTGTGAATTTTTCTCCTCGTGAATTGAGAACATCATTTTGACTTATGCATCATGCCGCTGTCTCAGCAAAATCCCGACCTGAAAATTATTTACGATTTCATCGAATCGGGCCAAATGTTTATAACTGCGTTGTGAAGGTGAAATGTATTGACTTCGGCAACTCGTGCTACCTTTTCTCGGAGCCGCGCATAAAATTTGTCGGGGGAAAGTGAATGCGACATTAACCATGATAAATAAATTATGGAGAGGACAAGAAATTAATATAAAAAAACAAAATATAATTTTTTTTCAGCCAAAAAAGATTAAATGTCTTCAAAGATTATTAATCTTCTTCCAAAAAAATATGAATTGATACAAGATTCAAGTTTTATCTTGAAGATACATTGATTCGTATAGAAAGTTGATTTCCAAGCGAAGAAAAAATCATTCACAAAATATTCACATTTCTAACCAGAATATTAATCATAAAAGATCAACTTGAATAACAAATTTTGAAGGAAAACAATTTTTCTGCCAAAGAAGATTTTGATTTCGAATCTTTATTCTTGAATAACTTGAATCAATCCGAAAAGTACTATTTTTCAATGAAGTAATTCAATGTTCAACTACAAAATTTGAATTTTTTACCGAGCTGATCAGTTTCTTATGGGAAGAGATAAATTTTCACCCAAATAGTTAAGTTTGAACCAATAAAGACGGAATTCCTACCGACAAAGATGCATTCGTAAACGACAAAACATTTTATCCAAAATATGGAATTTCAAACCCAAAAATATGAATGCTTAACCGGAATGTTTAATTTTCTTCCAGATGATATGAATTCTCAAAAAAAGATTCAAATTTCAACCAAAAAAGGACACTATTCATCCATAGAAGACTTATTTGATATTTCAGTTGAAAACATTAATTTTGAAGAGACGAATCGTCAACAAAGTAGTTCAATAATAAACTACAACAGATCTTTTTCCAATCAAAAAGGAAGATTTTTTAATAAAATGATTCGATGTTAAACCAAAGAATTAAATTTTCTACCGTCGAAGTTGAACTTTCAACCAAGATAATAAGTTTTCTACAATGAAAGACGAATTTTACACAAAATGGTTGAACCTACTTACTACCCGAAAAGTTGATATTTCTATCAGAAAAGGTGGATTTTCAAACCCGAAAGACGAATTTTCTATAAAACAGTTGTATTTCCAATATGAATGTTTAATCAAGGTTATTCATTTCTCACAAAAAGAAGAAATCTTAAAAAAAGATTCATTAATTTTCAACAACAACATAAAAAAAAATCTTTGAAAGACAGTTGCATTTTTAACCACAATTGGAATGATTAATTATGAATCCGAATAATTATTCTTGAAAAAACAAAAAATTATAAGAAAGAAGATTTAGATTCAAAAATTTTTTTAAATAGCTTGAGGAGGCGAATTGACAACAAAGTAGTTCAATAATCAACTACAACAGATCATTTTCAAGTCAAAAAGGAAGACTATTGCCTGTGTATATTTTATTTCCAACAAAATAGATGAATTATTCCCAAAAAAATGAAATGTCTACTGATAGAAATAAGCTATAGAAACAAAAGACAAATTTTCAATAAAATAGAAAAATTCCCAACTGGAGAAATAAAGTTTCAATCAAATAGATCAATTCGGGACCAAATAGTTCAGATTTTAACCGAAAAAAGTTAGATTTCCAATCAAAAATGGAGTACTTATGTTTTGATGGGAGAAAAAGAAATTTATACCTAAAAAAAAACGAATTTTCTATCAAGCATATTTTTAGCCAAGTAATAATAATTCTCAACGGAAAATGTAACAGTTGATATTTCATTCAATAGGAATTTTCAACGAAAAAGTCGAATTTTTTTGAGGAGAATCCAATTTCAACGAACAGCGATAAAACCGACCGATAAAAAATAAAATTTTAACCTTAAGAGAAAAGAATTTTTGAACCAGTAAGATGGATTTTGAACTGAGAAAAATTGTTGAGTCACCAAAACCGTTCAATTCTCAATGAAAGAATTCAATTTCAATCAGAACTGTTGAATTGTTGACTGAAAAAGAAAAAAATTTCTACCTTATAGAGAAAAATTTAGAACCAAAAAGATAAATTTCTAAGAAGAATGGAATTTTTGACAGAAAAAAACGTTATTGATATAAAAAGAGGTTTAGTTGAAATTTGTTTCCTTTCTAGCTTAAAAATCTTTCTTGATTGAAAATTTTAATCTCTTTTTATCTCTCTTAGTGAAAATTTAAACTTTACTGGTAAAATCTAGTAAAACTGTTACAGAATTGGTCTGGCCCTTCACATATCTCCCGATCTATGCCCCACCAAGAATAGGTAGAATTAGACAGGTCCCTACTGAATCATGATCTTTATTTTTGCATAGGTTGGACCGTAAAAAATCTCTCTCCTTGGGGCCCGACAGTGATAAAAAACTGACAACCATCTCCATTTCTTTCGAATAGCGTCGAATCAGAAGTAGGGGGAACTTTATAGGGCCCTCCTAAATCCTGATCTCAATTTCTCCATAGTTGTGGTGATAAAAAACTGTTCTAGTGCCTAGTTAGAAGTTTTACCTAGAGCCTGGCTAGGACAACGGTAAAGGACTAGGTTGGCCCTTTTAATCTTTCTTGATCAGCCCCGATTAGTACCTGGTCAAAAATTTAAGAAAACATACAGAGCCCTACAAAACTCTGATCGGAATTTCCACATGGCCAAGCAAAGAAATACCTACTCTTCTAGTACCTGATTGGGAGTTCTAGCTGGAGCCTGGTTTCAACCGCATTACAGAACTAGCCTGGTCCTCTATATTTTCTTCTGATCAGCGCCAGATCAAAAATAGGGAAACTGTACAAGGCCTCATCTAAAGTCCTACATAGTTTGGACGAGAAAAAAATCTCTATTCCATGCCTGATTAGAATTTCTAGATGGAGCCTGACCATAATAGTGTTGCAGAAATATTCCGGCCCTCTTGATCTATCCCGATCAGTGGCTGCTCAGCGCCAAGTCAGAATTATTCGAAATTATACAAAGCCCCACTAAATTACGATATCAATTTCTAAACTGTTTGTGCGATCGAAATCTACTGTCGTTTCTGGTTAAAAGTTGTAGCTGGAGCCTGGTTTCGACCGCGTTACAGAACTAGCCTGGTCCTCTATATTTTCTTCTGATCAGCGCCAGATCAAAAATAGGTAAACTGTACAAGGCCTCATCTAAAGTCCTGCATAGTTTGGACGAGAAAAAAACCTCTATTTCATGCCTGGTTAGTAGTTCTAGATGGAGCCTGACCATAATAGTGTTGCAGAAATATTCCGGCCCTCTGGATCTATCCCGATCAGTGGCTGCTCAGCGCCCAGTCAGAATTATTTAAAATTATATAAAGCCCCACTAAATTACGATATCAATTTCCAAACTGTTCGTGCGATCGAAATCTACTGTCGTGTCTGTTTAAAAGTTCTAGCTTCAGCCTGGTTTAAACCGAGTTAAAGAACTAGTCTGGTCCTTTTCATCTTCCCCGGTCAGCGCCTGATTAGGGCTTGATCAGAAATGGGGGAAACTATACAGGGCCCTAATAAATTCCGAAAGCAAACTCCTACGAAACATTCAAATAATAGTTGGAGCATAAATGCGATGAGAAAAAAGAGTACTTAGAGGCGCCTAGGATGACGTGTTTGCAGAATTTAATGGTAAGTGAAGTGAAAGCTCACAGTTAAGAGGAAAATGTATTTTAGAAACTGCCATTAGAGCATTTATGGTGCAGAAACTAGGTGTGTGGGGAGCACCCTAAATAAATGACTAAGGACGATGATTTGCAGTTAAATTTACGTTTACCGTATGCATTGCGCATCCAGCCAAAGAACTTTATGTTAATAACTCGAAGTTATGGGAGTGTCTATCCGGGCACGGTTATACTTCTGTCATTATGGAATCTATTTTTTCGCAATCTCAGTCCTCGGAACGACTGGAAGCTTAAAAGAAGTCGTTTTAGTCGCATAAAATTACGGAAAAATCGCATGGAATTTTAAAAAAGACGCATAAGAATTATGAAGGAGAGAATTAGTCAGTGGCGTAACAAGAAACGCAGAGGCCCTCTTGCAGAATTATTTGAGAGACCGCTAGAAAAAAGAGCGGTTGAAATTTATATACATAAAAATCTCGTGTCACGATGTTTGTCGCCACTAAACTCCGAAACTACATAACGGATCTTGATGGAATTTTGTATGCTGTGTGTAATGTGGTCCAACCTATTGGATGGGATAGTTTTCATCTCGATTGATGACCTCGACAATTTTTTATTACGCATTAGTGTTTCAGTCAACGTCGTTTAAATTAGACGAAGATTTTCTAATTTCGAAATGAAATACAAGTTTCTGTGAAAAAATGACTGCCTTCCTACTTCGCTGGGATCCGAATCCAGGACCTTGCGTTTCCGGACAAGTGATCTACCAACTGAGCTACGGTGGAGTCCTTCTACGGGAAGTTGTATTTAAAACAAAAAAATGTTCTTCTGTATTCTTTTTTTTTATTAAAAATTAATTTTTCATCCTGAAAGTGTAACCTTTTACATTCTTTTTGACAACCGATTATTCTAGTAAAATATTTACGTTTCTTCTTATTATTCAATCTTCTTGGTTAGGAATTAATCCATTTTTCCCCAATTTGCAACATTCTAATTGAAAATTGATCTTTTCCGATGGAGGATTCCATTATTCTGTTGAAAATTCCTCTTTTTTGTTTCAAATAAAAATTACTTTTGATTCCAAATTAGAATTTTGTTCGTTGGAATATCTGTCACAATTGAGAAATTGACGATTTGGTAAAAAATGAAACAATTTAGTTGAAAATTAACATTTATGTTGAGCATTTATATTTTTTGGTTGAAAATTCATCTATTTGAACAAATATCGAACTATGTGGTAAGGAATCAGCTTTTGTTTGCGGAATAATATTCTTCGGTTGAAAATCCAACCAAATTTTCATCAAAAAGTAAAATTTTAGAAAGAAAGAGATGAATTATGGATTAAAAATCATCAAAGTAGACTGTTCATTTAAGAAGAATTAACTTTCAACCATAAAAGATGAATATTAAACTGAGAAATATTACTTTTTCACAAAAAGAATCATTTCTATCGAAAAAACGGATTTTCCATCCAAACAGGTGAGTGTTTACAAAAACAGTTGAGTTGTCAAACAAAAAGAGTAACTTTTTTAGAAAATCATCAAATTTGGAGAAAAAAAAAGAGTTGAATTTTCAACAAAAAAAAAGTGAAATTCCTACTATGACAGCAGAGCCCTCTCAGCAAGGCGAGGACTGCAGTCACGCTGTTGGCCGATATGTCTTACTAACTGATGCAATCACTTCTCGTGAGTGCCAGAGGAATTCTTTAGCCAAAATGCCGACTTTTCAAATCAAGCTGTTGGATTTTTATCCTCAGTGGATGACTTTTATTTTCAAATTATTGGGTTTTGAATAATGTAATTTAATTAAGAAAATAAAAAGAATGCTCATTCGAAAATATAGTGCTGGACTTCTTGAAGAGAATGAAAGAACCCTCAAGCGAAGAAAATTCTCTAAACAAAATAGTCATAGAACTGGAAATAAAACTAATATTGTAATGAAATAAAAATCTCATTTCTACCAAGCAGTAGAATCCTCAAATAAAACGAAATGAATGAGTTGCCAAATGAATAACAAAATTTGCAACTTCTTCTTAGCAGATAAATGAATAAAATTCTTAATGAAAAATTTGACATCCTTGAACTAAAAAGATAAATTATCAATCCAAAATGACGAATCTTCAGCCAAAATCTTTTAATCTTCAATCGAAATTGAGGACTCCTGGTTGTTCGGAACCCACCTTAAGCTGTCGGCTTCTCGTACTACTAAGGTTTATGAATCAAACTTATATAATAACTATTTTCAATATGAAAAAAGGAAGTTTTCCTTTTCAAATATTCAAGGAACTTTAATATTTAAATAATACATCAATTTAATTTTTCAATTCTCAACTATATGGAATAAAAGGGAAATTCATTTTTGAAAAAAAAACATTAACTTTGGAATCTTAGATGTAATATCATGAAATCTAAAAATTTTCGGGTTAAAATCATATTTTTATGGGTTAAAAAATATGATTTCTGAATAAATTATTTTCAATTCTTCCATTTTTTGAACAATAAAATTTGTAATCTGTGAATTTCCAATTTCTCAGTTCGAAAATATCGAATTCTGGAAATTGTTTACGAAAACTTTTCATATTTGTAATACGTCCCAAAATTTAAAGTTTTTCAATTTTCAATCATTTTTATTTTGCATTGTGCAATTGTTTTTTCTTTCAATATTTGCATTCACTTGCAATAATTTGCAATCGTGTGCACTTCTCTTAATATTCATTGCACACAAAACGATTTCAGGATTGTTTTGCATTGATTTTTATTGCTTTATTATTCAAATGAAAAAAAAAATCCATTCCTCCGATTTGTAGTTTCAAACGTGGTTTTCTGCACTGTAAATAATACATTTTGCATACTCTTCATTATCAAAAAAGTAGTAAAGATAATAAAAGAACCACAGAGTTCAAATAGCCTGATATACTTTTTTTATAGATTTTAGGACTATGGAAGCATTCCAAAGATTTATGAAGGCAAAAAAGGAAAATCATTTTTAACAAACGAATTGAAGTTTCAACCATAGAGTACAGTTATTAATCAAAGAATATCATTTGATTCGTAATGATTCACAAAAACCATTGAAGAAGAATTTTCAACAAAAAAAGATGACTATTCAACAAAATGATTAAATTCCTGAATAAAGAGTGAAATTTTTAAACAAAAGGGAAAATTCGGGTCAAGGAATATGTTACTAGAATTTCTAATTGAAAAAGATAAGTTTCCAACGGAAAAAGATCATTTTTCTAGCAAAAGATGAATTGTTTATTCGATAGTACGAATTTTCTATCCAGAAAGATTAATAACTCACAAAAAATTTTATTTTCAACCAAAAAATATGAATTTCGCTTTGGAAAAGATTATTTTCCGAAAATGAAGTGAAATTTTCCACAAAACAGTTGAATTTGAAAAAAATTTCAAATAGGGGAAATTTACTTTCAATCCAAAAGATGAACATGAATTTTCAATACGAAAACACGATTTTCGTGTCCAGAAAGATGATTGTTCAACAAAACAGTTGAATTTTCAACCGAAAATGCTTAATTTTTTATCCAGAAAGACCAATTTAAATCAAACAGGAGAATTTTCGAACAAAAAGGATGACTCTTTAACGGAAAATCAATTTTTCAATTAAAAATTTTGAGAGGCATTCCAGAAACCATTTTAAATAATAACTCTTGACTTAGGTAATTAAACGATTCGGAAAAAATTCCAGAAACCAAAATTGAATAAGAACCCTATTACAAAAGTGATAAAATGTTTCCGTCTTGGGTGTATTTAACACAAAAAACATTAAAAACAAAAATATAATTCAAGAGGATGGATTTTGTACCCTAAAAGACGAATCTTTTCCAACACAGTTGAAATTTGGATCGGAGAATATAAATTTTTAAACAAAATGCATAAATTTTCTACCGAAAGGGGAATTTTTATCCGAAAAGGAGGAAGTTCTATCCAAAAAGAGAAATTTTCCACCAAATTCTTGAATTTTATTGGAAAAATAATATAACGAAAAAATAAGTAACTTTAACAAAAAATGCTCTGCCTGATAAAAGATGAGTTTCTTATCTAGAAGAAAAAATTTCCTACCCAAAAAGACGAATGTTTGACAGCTGAAGTTTTCACTGTTTTTTCACTCTTCAACCAAAGAAGGTTCATCGTCTACCAAATGATGAATTTATAATCTAAAAGGACAAATTTTCTGTCCGAAAAGGTTGATTTCCAAGAAAACAATTGAATTGTCGACCATAAAAATGATTTCCCAATCAAAGAGACTGTTTTGATATACAAAAGGACGAATTCTCAACAAAAAAGTTGAATTTCCAAACAGGAAAGATTCATCTTTAACCAAAGAAATGCCTTTAATTTCAAAATATGAATTTTTTATCCAGAAGGATGTTTTTTCTGAACAAAAGAGGGACTTTGCAAGAAAAAAGTTGAATTTTCAAACGAAAAAGCGGGAATTGTAACCACAAGTTGACTTCCCTACTAGAAAATGAGTTCTCTACATCCAAAGGCAGTGGCGGATCCAGAGGGGGGGGGGCTATGGGGGCTGTAGCCCCCCCAGAAGTCCCTCGGTTTTGTGGAGATTGTCCCAACTATCAACTGTCCCTCGATTGTCCCAACTATCCAGCCCCCCCCCCCACAGCTCAATCCTAGATCCGCCACTGTCCAAAGGGACAAACCTTCTATCCAGAAAGACAAAATTTTACAAAAAATTGAATTTTTGACCTTAAAAAATGAATTTCCAATCCAGGGGGACAGATTTTATATCCAAAAGGACGAATTCTCAACGAAACATTCGGATTCTAACCAAAAAAGGTTAATCTTCAACTAAAAAATGACTTTCCTACCAACAGATGAATTTCTAATCCAAATAGACGGGTTCCCCTATCCAAAAAAGGAATCTACATCAAAACAATTGAATTTCAACCAAGAAAGATGAAATTTCAACCAAAAAGTTGCTTTCCTACGAAAAATAAATTTTCAATTCAAGGAGACAAATTTTCTATCCAAAAAGATGTATCTTTAACCAAACAGTTGAATTCTTTACTAAAAAAGATACATTTTTCAAAGAAAAAAAAGATTACTTATCTGAAAGGACAGATTTTCTATCCAAAAAGACGAACTTGAGTTTATGGAACACAAAAGTAGAATATCAGAAGGAAAAAATAATTTTTAATTCAAATGAATTTATTTCATTTGAAAAAAGACGAATGTTTCACAAAACAGTTGAATTTTCAACGAAGAAGATACATTCTTTCACAAAAAGTGGGTTCTTTGGTAGTTATTATGATTCTATCCCAAAAGGGAAATTTTTTCCAAAACAGTTCAGTTTTTTATTCAAAAATATAAGTTTTATACAAAGAAGATGGATTTCAGCAGCACGAAAATTGTTTGTCTACCAAAATATGAATTTTTAATCTGAAAGAACGAATTTTACTATCCAAAAAAAAAACGAGTATTTGACGACGCAGTTGAATTTTCGACTGGAAGAGGTACATTCTCGATAAAAAATGCATGACCTATGCACCAAATGATAAATTTCTAACCTGAAGGGACGAACTTTTTATCCAAAAAGTCGAATGTTTCACAAAAGAGTTGAATTTTGTATTGAAGAAGATATATTCTTCTACAAAAAGTAAGTTCATTGTTAGTTATCATAATTATTTTCATTATTTCAAACGAAATACATGCATTTTCTAATAGGTGAAGTTTTCATCCAAAAGAATGGAATTTCTATCCAAGAAGAGAAATGTTTCACAAAACAGTTGAGTTTTTGATAGAAAAATATAAAATTGGAACAAAAGAGATGGAATTTCAACAACGAAAATTCCTTGTCCACCAAAATATGAATACCTAATCTGAGGGAACAAATTTCCTATCCAAAAAGACGAATGATTGACAACTCACTTGAAATTTTCACTGGAAAATATGCATTTTAACCCAAAAAACCATGACTTATTCGCCAAATGATAAATTTCTTACCTGAAAGGACGAATTTTCTATATTCAAAAAGATGAATTTTCGACGAACGATTAAATATTCGACCATACAAGAGAATCCTCAACCCAGAAGGACAGATTTTTTATCCAATATAGGGTAAATTCCCAACCGTACAGTTGAATTTTCTACCGAAAAAGATTAACCTTTAAACACAACAATGACATTTCAGCCAAAACATACATTTTTAATCCAAAAAGTCGGGACTTCTGTCCAAAAAAAGAACTGTACAATAAAACAATTGAATTCTCGACCAAGAATGGTAAAATTCAACAACAAAAAAATGAATTTCCTACAAAGAAATAAATTTTCAATCCAAAGAGACGAATTTTCTATCCAGGAAGATGTAATTTAAACAAAGCAGTTAAATTCCTACCTGGAAAAGAAATATTTCTATCCAAAAATAAAGATTATTCCTGCACCAAATAATGGGTTATCAATCTGAAAGGGCAGGTTTTCTATCCAAAAAGACGAATTTTGAAAAGAATGAATTTATATTCCCAATAGGCATATATTTGAATTGGAACAAAATATTTGAATTTCCGAACGAATTGTTGATTTTTCAACCAATAAAAATGACTTTCTTGTTGAAAAGAATGAGTAAACAAAAAAAGCAAATTTTTCGCAAGAAAATTCGAAATGAGTTCCAGAAACCATTTCAAATCATAACCCTATTACGAAAGTGATAAGATGTTTTAGCTATGAGTTCATTTGACACAAAACTGAAATATCCGAAGAAAAAAAGAATATTCAATTCAAATGAAATAATTCATTTCCAAAAAGACGAATGTTTCACAAAACAGTTCAATTTTTTATCGAAAAATATACATTTTTCGCAGAAAGTGGGTTCATTGGTAGTTATTATAATTATTTCCATTATTTTAAACAGAACACATACATTTTCAACCGAAATATGAATTTTTTTTCCAAAAGAGAGGAATTCCTATCCAAAAAAAGAAATGTTCCACTAAACAGTTGAGTTTTCGATACAAAAATATAAATTTCAGACAAACAAAGATGGAATTTCAGCAATAAAAGTCCTTGCCTACCAGAATATGAATTTCCAATTTTAAAAAACAAATTCCCTAATAGGAAATCCAAATTATCCAAAAAGACGAAAATTTAACAAAACAGTTGAATTATTGACTGGGAAAGATACATTTTCAACCAAAAAAACTATGCCTTATTGACCAAATAATAATTTTGTAACCTGAAGGGACGAATTTTTTATCCAGAAAGATGAATTTCCGATAAACAATTGAACTTTCGACCATACAGAATGAATCCTCAACCCAGAAGGACTATTTTATATCAGGAAGGACAAATTTCCTTCAAATGAGTTTAATTTTCATCAAGAAAGATGAATTTTCAATTGAAGAATAAATATTTAATATTTATACAGTCTACAAGATAATTGAATTCGTAACGAATACTTTAATTTTTACCCAAAGAATATGAATTTCCTACCGAAAAGAATGACTTCCCAACAAAATAATTGAATTTTCAACAGAACAGTTCTAAAAAAAATTTTAAATAAGAACTCTATTACGAAAGTGATAAAATGTTTTCGCCTTGAGTTTATTTAACACAAATTTTTGATAACGTTCGTAAAATACATATTATGGAGAAGAAATCTTATCTTGCCTATCATAAAAATAAGAAGATTTCATGCAACTAACGAAAATGTTCGTTCATACCATCTTCTCAAGGATAATTTTCGAATTTTGATCACAATAATTGTTAGCAAGGTTCTAGAAGTAATTTGATCTCATCACCTTTCCAAGCATAAATCATAACTTAGTAAGATTTGCAATTATTTTGTTGTAGTTAACAATGAGCGCAAAGATTACTGGGCCATAAAAATTTACTATGTCTTCTAGAAACCGATAAACAAAGATAAATTTAAACTGTAGATCGCATAGAATCGTGCCACTGACCCATAAAACTTTTCTATCAGATTCGAAATAGTTTGCTTTCAATCGGACATTCATTTGGAGATTTGAACGATCGGAATAATGATTAATTATTACAAAAATTTTTTCTTGAATAATGAGAAAAAATTTGCCTTGGCCCGGATTTGAACCGGGAAAACACCACTAGACGAGAGTGGAACGCAAATGATAACCCTCCACTCATGTATATTCAAGATGTTTTGGCAAAAAGATTAATGTTAATTGTTAAATTCACAAGAATATGATCGAATTTCCTAACTTGAACCGACTTTTTAATTGAATAGAATTAACTTTGAACCATAGAAGATTTATTTTCAACTAAGGTAAATCAATTTCCAATGGAAAGATAGATCTTCAATTCAAGAGTATGGATTTTCTATCTATAAAGATACATTCTTAACAAAACAGTTGAATTTTCTACCAAAAAAGATTGATTTTCAAGCGAATGAAAATTATTTTTCCATCGAATGATGAAATTCAAATCCAAAACGATTTTTTTTTAATAAAAAGACGAAATTGCAAAAATCTATTTGGTATTTTTTGTTACAAAAGATAAATTCTTCATCCAATTAAACGGGCTGTCCATCAGAAAGTTTGAATTTTCGAAAAGATAGTGAAATTCGTGAAAAAAATTACTTTCTCACAAAATAGATTGAATATTCACAAAAGTATTATTAAATTTTAAATCGAAAATTAGAATGCAAAAAGTGATATGAAATCATAAATAATAGTGAAATATAAAATAATCAGCACAGTAACGAAATGCAGAATTAATCCAGAAACAAAATTGCAACGAAATACATGAATTGGAAACAACAAAAAAACAATGAACATTTAAATGAAAATGAAATATTGAGACTTTAAAGTTAGAAAAACATTATTTTTAACTGAGGGAAGAACAAATTCCAAACTAAATTGTTCATTTTACCACCGAAAAGATACATTTTAAACTAAAATTAATCGATCATAAACGAAAAAAAATGTCACGGGGAACAGTTTAACTTTCAATGAGCGGTTGAATTTTAACCAGAAAAAATTATTTCTCAACCAGAAAAGAATATTTTTTCATCAGCAGATGAATTTTTCATCAAAAGAACAGATTTTCTATCGATAAGGGCAAATATTAAATTGAAAAAAGAGTTAAAATAACTTCGATAATTATTTAATTTTCAATACATAAATTAATCAGATAATTTTTCTCTTGCAAGTCATTCTTTCATGTTTTCCGGTAAAAAATCCATCTGTCTTTTTGTGAATTCATATTTTTTGTTGGAAAATTGAACTATTCCTTCGAAAATTCGTCTTCTTGTATAAACAATCCGCCTTCCTGGATAAAAAATGTGACTTATGCTAGAAGAGTAATCTTTTGGTAAAAAATTTATCTTTCCCTTGCTTAAAAGTTCATTCCTCCAATTTGAAAAGTCTGCTAATATGTTTATGGTTCACAATCCATCTTTTATGGTTTGAAACCTCACTGATCTTTTGGAAATTTTATCATTTTTTTATTAATTCATTTTTCTTCTGGAAAAGTTCCTTTCTTTCTGCAGAGATTCAACTTTGAATCCAGTTTATATTTTTCTCGACAATTTATTCATTTTATTGCCTTTTTTCGACTGAAATTATAAATATTCCATTAAGATTTTAACACTTTTGATAAGAAGTCAAAGATTAAGGTCCAAAATAAAACTTTTTTGCTTTGGAATCCGTTACTTTGGGTTAAATTTTGTATTTGTTGTTTGAAATCCTTAAATTTTCATATTTTTCGTAAAGAATTCATTTTTGATGTTTAAAGAATCAACTGTTTTGTTGAGAATGTATTTTTTGTATTTTTATTGAGAATTCATTTTTTAGATAAACATTTCATTTAATTGTAGAAAAGTAATCTTTTTTTGGTTAAGAATTCATTTTTTTCGTTAAAAGGTAATTCTTTCATTTAAAAACGGTTCATAATTTATCTTTGATGGTCCAAAATTTTATTTTGAAAATTTGATTATTTATTTCATTTATAGTATGAAAAAGGTGAAATTCAACGAAGAACTATATGGTCAAAGTTTTGACAGCAAAATTTTCAGCCAAAAAAAATAAATGTTCAACTTAATGGTTCAATTCTCTCTTGAAAACATTAATTTTCAACTAAAAATGATGTAGTTCAAATTTTGGAGTAATATAATCTACATCAAAAAACAATAAATTTCCAGCCAGGAAGTATAATCTTCTACCGAAAAAAAAAAGAATTCTCAACAAAGTGAAGGACTTTTTTTTCAAATTGTAATAACAAAGTGGTTCGATTTTTTCCTCTACTAGCTGAATTTTTAATCAAAATTATGAATTTTCAACCAAAAAGATTAGTTTCCGATTAAAGAGCAGAATTTCCAGAAAAAAATTTGATTTCCAGCTAAAAGGACAACTCTCCAACCAAAAAAGTAAATTTTTATGATAGATAAATCTTGAAACAAAGAAGATGAATTGTAAACAAAACTTTGATTTTTGACGGAAGAAATCAAGTTTCTAATCAAGGAGATGAATCTTCAAGTTTATCCGTTTAGTAGAATTTTTTTTTTTTTGTGGAAAATGCAACTGTTTAGTTGGAAATTATTCCGTACTTTTAGTAGACGATTCATGTGTTCGATTTGGGAATTAAAATAATTTGTAAGAGAATTCAAGAATGTTGTTGGGAAATAATTTTTTTGAAGCAAAATATTTTTAATAGCAAAATCTTTTCTATTAGCTCCAAAGTTCTTCTGTTCCTAGGACATTTTTATGCAATAATTGCTACTGCTCGATTGACAATTGACCTAATTAACAAAAATTCGTTTTTCCTGGTTGAGATCATTTGTTCATCAAATTAACAAACGTTTATCAGTTACTATTATTCTATTGCTTACCACTTACGGCGAAATAGAAAGTAAATTTTATGTAAAACATTTACATCTCAGAAACATCAACTTTGACATTTGTTTATAAAAATCCATCCAAATGTTCCATGAATTCAAGATGCCACTGTGCTGATTTTGATTGATACAAAGAATATTAAGATTGTTTGCGGAACGATAAAACATGAATTTGCAAAAACGACCACTTTTTAACTTTATTTGTTAACAATAAATTGCAATAGGGAAAAGAATTGAAAATCATTCTTTATCATTCTCCATTATAATTGCATTTGGTAAAATTGTTTTACAGATTCCAGATTTAGCGATAATAATAAAACCACTCTAAACGAGTTACATTTAAGAAATCAAAAAGTGGTTAACAGTTTTTTGGGCTGGAATGTTTAGGCAATCATGAATATTCATGAACTGTGGAAAATCCAGTTCGTAGCTCGTTTTTTTTTTTCTTCAGATAGTACTTTTTTCGTTATAGAACGCGAGCTCTGGTAATGTTTACTAAGAGGGGCCATAATGATTCTCTTTTTGTCTAATAAATCAAGACTAGTCTGTTCCAGTTTTAATCTACATCAGATTGAGACTCTTCTTGTGTATTTCTTACGAAGAAAGGCCCAGAATTATGGAATAAAATTTTTAATTTGTTCATTAAATCCAATGGATGGAAATGATTTTATTATTTGCCAGTTAATTCCGGTTTTCCGTATTTTTGAGAATGAAATTTTTCCTTTTTCTTTTGGAGAGCTCGACACGTTTGCCGACTCTGAAATTGTGTAAAAAAGTATACTCGCTATTATCTTTACTGATAAGTGCCACATGATGTATGGAGTGTCCAAACAGCGGTTTTAAATAATATGTATATGGGCCACGTAGGTGATTCACGAGGTAAATTTGACAACACTATAACTAATACCTAATTTTTAGTATTCAATGTCACTTTCGCAAAAAGAAAACTTTTGCAGAAAACGTGAGAATAAAAATAGGTATATGCAATCATGCATAATTATAAAAAATTCTATGTCAACAATGATGATTCACGATGAGATTTGTAATCAAAAGATACATTACTTATGTGGCAAAGTAATTAAGATACTATCTTGATTGAAATAATTGGAATTTGATAACAAAATTTTAATTGAAAAGCAGATAATTCACTTAGAGGGCTTTAAATCCTTGAAATTCCGAGTGAAGTATCGGATTTGATAGAAAATATATAACTTTGAATTCATACAGATGAATTCTCAACAGGAAAGACAAATTTTCAATCACAAAGATCAATTTTTTTATCAATGGGCGAATTTTCAACAAAATACATGAATTTTCAACCAAATAGTTCAATTTTATAACCTAAAGACCAATTTTCCCCAAAAGAGTTGTATTTTCAACCAAAAAATATGAGAGGTCAACTATTTATAATGATCTTTTGGCAAAGAATGAGAATAATTAACAGAAATGCATAAATTTTCATCCAAGTAGATGAATTTTTAACTGCAAAAGTAAATAAACAATCAGTGATGAATTAGCTAAATTTCCAGTTAAGAATAGTAATTTTTATTCCAATTGAAGAATCTAGAAAACTGTTTTCAACACATGAGTTCCACTATCGAACAAGTAATTGATTTTTTAACCAAAAAAAGATGAATTCATAACAAAAATGTAATAATTGATATTATTATTTACTAACTATAAATCTTTACTGATGTAATTACACCAAGGATCAATTTGTAACAAAATAATTGAATTTTCAACCGCAAGAAATGAGATTTAAACCAGGAAGTTAAATTTATTATTTAGATGAAAAGCCTTCAACAAATTAGGTGAAACCTGAAATGAAACCAAACAATTTTGAATCAAGCGGTATTATTTTCAACTAAAGAAAATATTTTCCGGATGGAAGGACGAATTTTCAACAAAATACATAAATTTTTTATCAAATAGTGAGTCGAAGCTCAAAACGGATCATTGCTCATCAAACAGTTGCATTTTTAACTCAAAAAGATCGAATTTCTACAATAAGAGATACATTTTCGAACAAAAAAATACGAATTTTCAACAAATTGTATAGTAAAATAAGAACAAACTTTATTCAAAATGTTAAATTTCCAAGCTGAAAAGACCATTTTTTTATCAATTAGTAATATTCAGAACCTGAAAATATGAAAGTTGAACCCAAAAGTGTAATTTGCTACCAAAAAAGGAGAATCACCAACTTACTGCATAAATATTATTTTAAGTGGTTGAATTATCAACTACGAAAATTAAATCTTCAACCAAAAATAAATTAATCACATTTCCAGTTTAGAAGATGCATTCCGAGGGAATCTATCGATTTTAAACCAAATGTTTGGAAGAAAGGAAGAAATCTTCAACCAAATAAAAAAAATTTGGAGCAAACTAGTTTCTTTTAAAACAAAGTACTTGGATTTTCTATCAAAATAAATTATTCCCCAAGAATAAATGTAATAATCGAAATCAAATAACTTTTGACCAAACAGTTGTGTTCTTGACCAAAAAGAAGAATTTTGAACAAAGTTGACAAATGTTCAATCATGTGGTATAATTTTCAGCCGAGAAAAAAAATTGACGTTTTAGTTGGAAAACGAATTTTGTGGATAAATAAGCGAATCCTCAACATAATAGTTGAATAGTTAAACGAGATGAATTTTCAACCAGAAAAGAATAAATTCGATGACAAATGTGATGGTAAATATTCCAACCAAAAAATATTCGAATTTTATATCTAGAAAAGTTGAATTCGACCAAGAAAGACTTTTTTCTATCGAAATAGTTAAATCCACGACAAAGAAGAAACTTCTTCGAACAAACAGATGAATTGTCATAAAAATACAAAGATTCCAACCAGTTGCTGAATCTTTCACTAAGAAAATAATATTTCTACTCAAAATATGAATTTTCAACGAAATATAGAAATTTTAGTTGAATAGTTGAATAGTTGAATTTACTACAGAATAGACAAATTTTCAACTAAAAAATATGAATTCCCAATCAGATTGTTGAATTTGCAAGCAAAAATTTTGAACAAAAAATTTGGAAAGTGTACATTTTGAAACCAAAAAGACGAATTCGTAACAAAATGATTGTGTTTCACATCAGCATTCAACTCAATAAGATGCTGAAAGTCCAAACTTGTTCCGTTTAAAAATGTATCATTCCGGTGAGGACCCCCTGATGTAACCTTCGATTGGTTCAACCTTCAACTTTTCTGGAAGATCCTATTGTTCCTGTGAAAAAAGTCTTTCAATTCTATATAGAATCTATGAACATAACCTCAAATTGTTCGAAATTTCATGTTTTCTGAAAGATTAAATTATTAATCCTGTTGGAGAATGTCTATTTTCAACCAAAGATTCTCTAAGATAATCTCAAAATTGTTCAAATTTCTTAATTTTCTAAAAGGCCTAACTGCTTCTGTGATAAAATATCAGATTTCATACAGAATTCATGAACATAACCTTAAATTGTTCGAAATTTCAAGTTTCCTAAAAGATTAAATCATTTCTGTTGGACAACAATGTTGTTTCAACATTTCTGTTGGAAAATGTCCATTTATAACGGGAGATTCTCTACGATATTCTTGAATTGTTTAAATTTCTTAATTTTCTAGAAGCCCTAACTGTTTCTGTGAAAAAATAACAAATTTTATTCAGAATCCATAAACATAACCTTAAATTGTTCGAAATTTCAAGTTTTCTAGAAGATTTAACTATTATTCCTGTTGGAAAATGGCCATTTTCGAACGAGATCTCTCCAAAATATTGTTAAATTGTTGGGATTTCCTAATTTTCTAAAAGACCTAAATTTTTCTGCGAAAAAATATCAAATTTCATACAGAATTCATGAACATAACCCTAAATTGTTCGAAATTTCAACTTTCCCAGAAGATTGAAATATTATTCCTGTTGGGAAATACCTATTTTCAAGCGAGGATTCTCCAAGATATTCCTGAATTGTTCAAATGCAACGAATTTAACCTTAAATTGTTCAAAATTTCAAGTTTTATAAAAGATTTAACTATTATTTCTGTATAAGAAAATGTCTATTCTCTACCGAAGATTATCTAAGATATTCTTAAGTTCAAATTTTTTTTATTTTCTAAAAGGCCTATTTGGTTCTTTGGAAAAATATCCAATTCATTTTATGTATAAAATTTCAACGATTGAGTTACACCAAAAATAACTATTGAGAATTCAAAGTTGCAATGCGAGACCAGATGGCGATCTAGCGAACTAACCAACATGGCTGTCTATGGGATACACGTAGCATTGTTTATATGCGTGTTGCACTCAAATAACGCGATCATAATTAATTTTGTGTCAGATTAATCAGTTAGAAGTACATAAGAAGTTTATTAAGTTAACATAAAATTTTAAGAATTGAATTCTCCTGGAACCATAGAAAGGGAAACGATATGAAAAGGGAGTTAATTGTGACTCCAAAAAAATATCAACACTAACTTGAGTTCCCATCAAGTATCAAAATTTGGCAGTGGTCTGCTCTCTGCATTTCAGCGTTGATGATTATGTATTTCCTGGTTTGTTTTTTATGCAGTTATTACGTAATTATTAAATAGAATTATTATTAAATAGATTATTAAATAGAAATATTATCATGATCAATAAATAAAATCTATGGCTTGTGCCAGCTTTGCAAGTGCAGTCCATGACAGTGACAGATTCAAAAGCATACTCACACAATGTTTTTATAGAGAGAATATCAACATTTTCATAATTTTGAAAATATACTTTACTTGAATAAATGTGTTGAGACTAGTGCTAATCATATGCATACCGAATCCTATAGGCAGCCATGCTTGTTTTGATACAGCAGCGCCTCTTTGCCCGCGGTGGATGTTTTCTTTGCCAATAACTTTCTCACTATGAAGAGTACTAATCCTGCATAGTAAATTTACTATGCATATAAGCATATTGCTTCCATTACATTTATAGTGAAATCTTTGTAGAAATTTCTAGTGTACCATTACTCTATGATTCCCATATTTATACGAATCGCGACGAACTTTCACGTGACCAATTATTGTGCTCAAATTGCGGGAAAATGTTTGAAATACATGAGGAAACGTCTGTCTGATCCATTCGGGTCTCAATTTTGTTCAAATAATGAAATTTTATCAATTTATTTATAGCTGGGGCTCTAAAGCTTTATTGGCCGTAACATCATATGAAAAAAATAATCAAAATTGTAATATTCAAACAAAATAGGAACTCAGATGGGCCAATGTATATGGTATATACCACCATGGTATATGGTATTGATCCATATACCATGATTCTGAATGGTATACTTTCGAACCACTGTTATACTCTTCATAAATTTCGCAGTTTATCAGCAGAAAATTATAGTCGAGGGCTTGATAATCATATTGTACTGAAACACGTGTCACCGCAAAACAATCGTAATACCGCGTAGGCGTTTGTACCGTTATGTGAGCCTGCAGAATATGGTTTGTCGAAATTCAATGACAAACTAAATCTTGTCATTAGGAAAAGTATTTATGCCTAACATCGGGAAATACGAATCGTGTTTTCCTCGTGTAATTTACTCTCTCAACTGAGAAAATTTTATACTATGAGACACTGATAATTAAAGCGAGATTATATTCAGCATACATTCACAACTGCGTGGGATCCGTGAACTTTCCGCGCAATAACATTTCTTCTGACTTAGTAGCTATGAGAACACTGTTACCACTGAAATGCAGAGGAAATTGATGATCGTGGTTCAATGAACACTTCTGAAAATTTGTAAATGTTGATGATTGTTAGTTTGAAATACATTTCCCTATTTATTGGAAGATGCAGAACATATTATCACATTATTATATCATCTTTGATATGAATTTAAATTTTTTGCAAAATAAATTCCAAAATCTAATTTTACCGTAAAAGTATGTCCGAAGCATTGTATTTGATATTTGAAATACAATTTGTTACAACCGAATTACTAAATAATTGATTTTGCGTAATTTTCAATAAATCTTAATGAGGCTCTAAGCGTCTACAAGAAAATGAATAATATTACAAATGCGACCTATGTTAACTGAAGGGTTTTTTCGTACGCTAATTTCAGGTTTGCCAGTAGTTTTGCAAAAAAATTTGTGGGAACGAATTCTTTTCTTTTATTTACTTTGTATTCATAACGAATTGTATTTTCAGATAAGAACTATTTTTATATCTCATCGTATATTTCGCAAAACTATTGGCAAATTCAAAATCAGCTTATAATCACTAATTCTTATAATCAAGCCAAATTTTGTTTAGAAAAGTTTAAACAAATTATTCTTGAAGATTCCTTCCCCATTGAGTCCGGCTGCTCCGTAGGCCTGAGCCGTTTGCTCCGCCGCGCTTCGCAATTATACTTTTTCTGAGTAAATTCATGCCGGGCAGTGAAATCTTTTTCAGATTTTCGTTCTTGAATAGTTTTTACATGTATCAACAAAGATCTAGACGATTTGAGCATTTATTGACCATCGCAATATTTTTTATCTGGAAAAGTTGTCTTTCAATAATATGTGTACCAATTTTTGTGAAAAGAATTTTCAACAGTTTGAGCGCAATGAATTATTATTAAATCAAAGTCATTGAGGTGACCCCCTGATGTCATTCGCCTCTGTTTCTAAATTTTGTTTCTATTGGGTATAAGACAACACAGTAAAAAACTGGGAGTAAATTTTGTTGCAGGTAGAATCTGAACTGTGTTTACTTTTTCCTTGGCACTTTGGGTGCGATAAGCCATGGTCTTTGAAGTATAGATGGTGTGTTAATTGCATTATGTAAAACGAGGATCCTCTATTAGGTGGGAATATGCAAGCGGCTATCTCGGTCCCAAAACCTACGCGCCAAGTAAGGATAAAAGGAATGTGCGAGTGTGCCATCATTTTTCTGATATGTTTCGGAACCAAGATGGCGGCTTGATTATTACCACTTAATAGAGTACCCTTAGTCACTGATCTGTATTATACCCCGAATAGTAGATGACGTCACAATTGCGGACCCGATCTGTATCGAACCTAGAATTATGGATGACGTCATTAATGCGGGCTAAGTGAAGCCGAAAATTGAAGTATGTTCTTAATTCAGCTGACTATGTTAACATGATGATTCGGGGCAGCGTGCATTATTAGGCACTGGAGAGTGTCCCCGTTTCAACCTAAGAATACCTGGCTATCATCTATCCAGAGTATAATACAGATAAGTTGTCATATAATATACCACCTGGAAAGATCGTCTGCTTTGCATGCATGCAGGCAACCTACATGTATAGAGTTGTGGCCTAATATTATGAGGTGCATATAATGCACCTTGCACTGTCTATAGACCATGGCGTATGATCGAAAAAATTGTCAAAATAAAACTCCTTACCCCGAGTGGTCGGCGAATCACACCCCACTTAACTTGTTAACATGTACACTAGCAAGGGTAAGCCTTTGCAGGTAAATGATACCCTAAAACGAGTGTTTCATGTACACTTTGTTTTTACTGTGAATGATTCAGATACTTAGAATTAAGATCCACAGATATAAGGCATCAATACCCAAGATACTTATTTTAAATAGTTGAAATACTGATTCTGAACATCTGAGATACGAAAGTTGGGAGCCCGGACTCCATAACCGGTGACACCTGCTGCTGTTGAGTATCCTAGATGTTACATTCGAACATCTGAGATGTAACAGTGAATTATCTTGAGGAGCTACCGATATTCGATATCAAAGATTGGGAACCCTTCAACAAAAGTTCCGACAAAATTCATGCTCCAAGGGAGTATTGCGCGATGTTATTAGTTATCATAAATATTGAATAATGATACTATTATCTTTATACTAATACAGCCGATCACACAAAATCAGAGGAGTACCATCAAACTTCCGGTACTTCAAATTCAACATCGTACAATCAACCATCATAAATTATCATAAAATTAATTTTAATGTTGCGCAGAATAAGGATTCAGAGGCTGTATTTTTACATTTTTACGTATCACGTCTTAATCTTTCGATAACTTCACAAAGTACACACTCTGCATCTCGATATACATGAAGCCTGCTGAAGCCCCAGAACTTGCAGTTCAAAACACGAGCAATTTCATCCCCCCAAGGGTTCGCCATCTTATATTTTTATGGCCTTATCAAAATGCTCTGTATATTAGTTGCTTATGTTTAACATCTTAGATTTTGATGTTCACCATCTCCGATTATAAGTTGTCTATTGTTATCCGATAATATCTTGCATTTCGAAAATTAAAATTTGAGATAAGAGGAACTGCTTATTGTCTTATATTATCCAATAATACCGTAGAAAATAGATTTCAACATCTCAGATTATATAAATGTTATCAATCTATGTCTCAATATTTATTTTTCCAACTAATGACTTCGAATATGTATGAAATGTCTTGAAATGTCAGAATTCAGATAAAACTGCGTAAAATGGATTAGAATGTTCTATAAAATAAGAATAATTTTCGAAGATGTGCACAGCAAATACAGGAGTAGATAATGCTTTCACCAGGCCATGACATTCACTCGTTTTTTAAAAATGCAAAATTCGCCCAAAAACCCCAACTCAGAAAACAACTCTGTAATAATAATGTCATTGCATACACTTACCGCCTAGACGTGGACCAGTATCGGGGGTTGTGGTTCTGACGCGAGAGAAATTAGAAATCCAGTTCGAACCAGATTTGAAGCGACGACTGAC
>WSXT02039961.1:0-13374 GCA_011762715.2 Neuroterus valhalla
GAACGGCATCCTAATTTTCAGCAGGATCTTTCAGTTCTCCCTCCTATACTATACCTTCGGAAAGAAATGTTTTTCTTAAACAAACTGTCTAGCTTTAACAACTGAATCTTCCCTCGTTATTGCTTTCTTATATTCGGCAACGGAACAAGGGGGACCTAAAAAAGAAGGACTTCTTATATACCTTGAGTAAGATTCGTAAGAGTCGAATAATAACCGGATTCACAGTTCAGAGCTATTTTTACCATTTTCTATGTTTAAAAACGCATACAACTTTGACACTTGATTTAACTTTTGAAGGTGGCTTTCGAATTGTTACACTTTGTTACAAAAATGTTAACTCACTTCGCGTGTATATTTCTAAATATTACAACTTTCGAATGGTCAGCTGTTGGCTGAACTAAGTGTTCGCATAGGGAACTAACCACCACTTCACACGTCTGACAAATCAGCAAATAGCTGTTCGCCGTGGAAAATAGAAAATGCTAGAAAGCGTACGCAAGTTGGTTGCTTCACTCCGATGGGCGCGAAAATTGAAATGCTGAGTACCCTCAAGCGACAAGAAGCTTCTAAAATGTACGCAGTGTCATTCTTAGTTGCAGGATCTCAGGATAGTAACATAAATACAAATATTATATGTAACGAATGTAATTTTTAGAATATTAAAAGGAAATTCATATCAAAATAGTCCAGCCATCCTGTTTAGAGTTAGATAAGACTGATGAAAAGCATGTCCTCAGTTGATGTTGAAAAATGGTGAAAAAGTTTTGCATTCAGACCCTTTGATAGCCCTTGGTCTTCATCCCGGAAAAAATGTACAATCTGAATTGCAACAGTTACAAAATGGGAGGGGACGGTTTCGGACGAATCACGTTTCCTCATTGTGGCGATCCAGAAAGTGACCTCCATAGTTCAAAATAAAAAGCAGGAAATCGATACTAGATGTCAAGGAGAAGCATGTTGTTAGACACAAACGAAACGTTTTGTAACGGCTACTGAGCACAATCTTTATCTTAATTTGCCATGGAATATACGTGAAGAAAGAAAATGTGTGATCTGCAGAGTGACAAGTTATGGCGGCATATGCTCTTACTAATTGCTCTGGTAATTAGGCTGGACATCCAAACCTCAGTGGAGCTGATAATTTTTCCAGAAATTTTTTGAATTCATTGAGAAGACTAAGAATCCTTTAGACGCTCACCTCGAAATTCCTCAAAATCACTTGATTTTCTGTTTTTTCAGGTTTCTTTTTCTTTTAGTTCCTCGAAATCCTTGGAAATTGTACAGAATGCTCAACAAACTTCTTATCATCTTCAAAAATCTTTGGACTTCCTTGAAATTTTCCAAGTTCTTGGAGATTGGTAAAAACTCTGCAAATCTTATAAAATTCCTTGAAGTACATGATAATAGCTCAGAATTTTTCAAAATCCATCATCGTAGAATTCGCTTCTTAGATTTTTCCAGGGATCGCTGGGAATCTCTTGAAATCGACGAAAATCATTGACATTTTCGGAAATCCTACCGCGTTTTTTAAAATCTTTTGAAATCTGTCAACTATCCCAGAATCCTTTGGAACCTCTAGAATCGTTACGAAGTTTCCGGATATCCTACCGAATTCCGTAAAATCCTTCACTTCTCCAAACCCTTCAAAATTTTATTTCCGAAAATTCAACAACTGATTTAGAAGTTGGACGTTTTGGAGAAAATTCATGTTACTGTCAGGATAATCATCCCTCCTGTTTTTTTTTTTTTTTTTTTTTGTTAAGTCTATATGTTTTTGATTCTTAGTTCAAATATATTTTCGTTAAAATATCAACTATAAAGTTTTTCATGGAGAATTCATTTCTTGTTTAGATCTAACTGTTCTGGACTAACTCTCTCTTCAACTTGAAAATTGCTCGATTCTGTTGAAAATATCAATTTGTCTTTTTATTCGCTACAATAATTTCCCCAGTCGAGAATTCTTCTTCTCAGTTAAATAAGAATGGTACAAATTTTTCTTTGGGTAGATCGTAATTTTTCTGCTGATCTGAGTATTTGGATATTATTTTGAAAAAAAAATTTTCAGGCCGTTGTTATTGGTAAAAATTATTTTTGAATTCTTGAACTGTTGCTTTGAAATTACAATTTTTCTGTTCAGAATCAAACTTCTTTGTTGAAGTGTAAGGAGTTCATTCACAATATTAGAAAAGTATTCTTTTTTAGAGAAACATAAACTTCTTCGTTGGAAATTTATCCTTTCACCCTAACAATTTATGTATTTTGTAGAGAAGTCATATATTTTGCTGTAAATTTTAGAAGTCGCTAAAAGATTTTACTATTTTGATACATAATTCGTTTTCGGTCGTAAATCAAACAGTTTGTTGACAGTTTTTCTCTTTAGATTAATAATTCATACGTAACAACAAGAACAAAGTTCAACGATTTTGATTGGAAATCTTTTTCTCGGATTAAATATGATGAGAAGCAAAGAATTGAGGAAATCAAAGAATAAACTACGGTTTCCAACGATGGGGGTAGGTAGGAGCGTACTGCGTAGTGGGAAGTAAGTGTGACAGTGGAGGGGGGAAGTATACAATGTACACTGTACATCTTGGCTGTTTCTGTTTCACTGTAAGCGCCACCGTTCTTCCAGATCCCTTATTTATTCACCTTGTGTACTTGGAGGAAAAAATTGCATGTCGTAACTATTTTTTTCCATGAACGATGCGATAAAGTCGTAAGGTAAGATTTGATTAAACAAGATTGCACGCTTGAAGCGTGCTGATGTAAACACCGGATAACCCGAGATTTATATGAAAAAGTAATCCCAGAAAAGTTATGGCGAAATAAGCGAATGAGGGACCAAAAGACTAATAGGTGGGGATTGAAGATTTTTATTCATTTTTGCGCATCTTGAATATTGAATAAATTATCAAACTGGATCCTCAATCCGTTAAAATCCAGTGCTTTCGCGTGATTCCCTAAAGGATGGACAAGTGTAAGGAGAGGGTTACCAGAATGCTACAAAAAAAAATTACAATTATTCGGTCCAAATCAAAAAGAGAAGCAATAGAAGAGGCAGAGCGATTGGTAGAATGTTGATCGTGATGAGGAAGTAATTTGTAACAGAGAAGGATAGGAGAGTGATGAAGGAAGACATCAAAGAATTATTATCTGAAGAGTTAGACATTGAAGAAGAGAGATTAAAGATGAAGGGGATAGAGAGGATTGGTTGATATAGAGGAAAAAGCGCTTTGAGGGAAAGCTAAAAAATGTAAGGATGGGAGAAGGAAATTTAGATGGTTTGATGGAAATAAAATGAGGGGAATAAGAAGAGTATCACGACTCTTGTTTCCTTCGTGGATGTTAAGAGATTTTAGGGGATGTTGAAATTTTTGTTGGACATTTGTCGAAATTGAGGTGATAGGGTGTAAAAAGTGTATTCAGGTGGTTTGTGGGTGAGAGGGTGAATGGTGTGTGAAAGTGGAGATTTGGATTGTGGATCTTTTGAACGAATCAGACAGACTTGTGTGATTGAAATACTACACAAAGTTTGGAGTGACGTCACAGTGCAAGACGCAGGTATGGGATTCGGGCGCTAGAGGCGTTGAAGTCAAAGGTGGTGAGATACGAATGTGATTGATGGGTGAAATGGAAAGTGGAAGCAAGGAGAGGAAAGGTAAAGGAAGGCGAGGGGTAAATATAGAAAAAACGTAGCAGGAGAAAATTCCGGAATCTATAGAAAGTTTTGTTGAATGTTAAAGAGAGGTAAGGAGCAGGTAGGAAACATGAAAAGTAGGGACAACTCTTATAACCCCGAAAATATTGAGGATTCCACCAGGGGAAAAAAGCAGTAGTAGTGAGAGGATGGATGATTAAAAAGATAAGGCTGTAGGGGCGTTCTAAAACACAAATTTCAAAGGAATCCGTTAAAGGATAGTAAAGGTGATGGAAATGCAGGGAAAGAGACATGCGGAATGGGAAGGAGACATGAAACAGTAAATAAACAGGAAATAGCGGAATTCAGAAGAAAAATGGAGAAATGGGTAAAAGTTAGAGAAAAATTTGAGCATAGATGCAGAGTTTAGAGCAACAGCAAGAGAAGCAGGAGGAGCCGAAGAAAAGAGTGAAGGAGTTAGAAAGTGGGATGGAGAGAATACAAAACGCAATCCAGAAAGTTAAAGATGCAGAGATGAAGACGGAGGATGAGAATAAGATAAGATTGAAGAAAACAGATTCTAATGGAGGTGGACGAGGAGTGCTAGATAAGATGAGTGCAAAGGTACTGAAAGAAGAAGCAAAGAGTGCAAGAAGAGATGATGGGAGAACGGACAAAGTAGCGCTGGTAAGATTTGAGAAAAGAGGAGGTAAGAGGAATATTATGTAAAAGAGAAGGCAGTTATATGAAAGTGAGCAGAGGGTAGAATATGATTGTATACGAGAACAAAAGAATATGATGTATAAGTTGAGAAAAATAGCGGAAGAGGAGAAACAGAACGAAAAAGAAACGTGGGTTAAGCATGGGAAAATGAAAATACAAGATAAATAGTCCCATTGGTATAAAGAGACAAAGGAATTAGTGAAAAGTGCGATTTCGGGGGACTGGAAGAGAAAAGAAGGAAAGAGGTGGAATAAGAAATAGGGAAAAGCGAAACGAAAAAGGAAAGCAAGGGAGGGGTGAATGGATACTGGAATGTAGCAGGATTGAAGAGAAGCGGTGGAGAATTATGAAGAGTAGGGAATAGTGGGAGGTAGTAGTGATGATAAGAACGTTGGCGGATGAGAAAGGATGGGGGAGAGTAAGTAAAAGGTAACCAAGGGGTTACATTTGGAAGATTCGAAACGCAAAGAGGAGGAATATGAAAGGCAGAGCAATGGGAGGAATGGTAATGGGATCGAGGAAGGAATATCTAGCAGAAAAGGATAAGAGACCAATAAAGGATTATTGGTAGGATAGATTAGGATGAGAGGAGAGGGATGGAAGATGGTGGGAGATTATGAAGCCGGAGATATGAAGGGGAAATTTTAGCAGATACAAGGACTGACATAAGAAAACGAAGAAGGGATGGAGCTTGTGATAGGAGCAGATTGTACTGCAAGATTAGGATATTGAGGAGGAAAAGAATGGGCTGGAGAGTAAACAAGGAAATCCAAAAGCAAGATACTACATGTGAAAATAAAGAAATTGTTGAAGTGCTTAGAGGAAATGGGATGGTTTATCATAAATGGAAAAATAGAAGGGGATGAAGAAGGTGAATATGCACGTTTGGGAGGTAAAAGGGGATGGCCATTGGCAATGTGATAGTGAACGACGAGGTGACAGAGAAGGTCAAGAAACTGAAAATAGAAGAATATGTAGATTCTGATCATTTTCCATTATCAATGAAATTAGAGGGTGATGAAAGTACGCAAGATACGGGTAAAAAGGAAGTAAAGGCAGGAAAAAAAGTAAGAGAGATTGGTCAATAGGAGGAAAATGGCTGTTAGAAGAGCAGTTGGAGGATGTAAAAATGTGAGATAGAAATGTCGATGGAGAGATGGGAAAAATGATGGGAGACGTGAAAAGAATGCTAGAGGGAAAAAGCAAGAAAGAAGTTAGTAGGGGTGTCGAAGATGTAACGGAAATGGATAGGATGTGGAATGAAATGAGAAAAAGAGAAGGCCGAAACAAAAGAAGAGGTTTGGAAAGTAGTAATTGAGCAGAGAAGAAGAAGGAAAAGGGTTAACAAGGATATTGAGATGGTAGAATGAAAATAGTATTTCATGGACCTGCTACGAGGGATAGAGAATGAAGTTAGGAAGGGTGAAAGAGAGGGAAGGGAAAGAGATGAGGCAGAGGGCTTGCAAAAGAAGATATAATCAATGTTTAAGGAATAATGAAAGAGGCTAAAGCTTCAGGGTTAAATATGGAGATTAGGATTGGGGAATAAAGTGCAGAAAGCGGTGTTTCGAGAAAAAAAAGAGGAAAAAAAGTACATGATTATTGAATGAGGAGAAGAAACATATGAGCATGCATGAAATGGTTGCTGGAGAGTAAAGGTAGATGAGAGAGGATAGCAAGGAAGTAATAGCGATATTTCGGAGGGGGAGGGGTAAGGAAATAATTTATGAAGGAAGCATAAAGAGCTGGAAGAGTGAAAGAAGAAAATAAAAATAAAATGTTTGAAATAATTTCTGGTTTGAAAAAAGATGTAGAAGAATGGGAGTTGTGTAAATCCTTAGGGGACAAATTAAAAATAAGGAATACTTTTTTTTTCATGAACGATGCGTTAAAGTCTGGAGGTGAAATTTCATTTTACACGATAGCACGCTTGATGCTGATGTAAACATCAGATAATCTGAGATCAACATAAAAAAGTAATCCCAGAAAAGTTATAGCAAAATGAGCAAATAAGGGACCAAAAGACCAATAGGTAGGTATTAAAGCATTTTATTCATTTTTGTGCTGCTTGAATATTGCAGAAATTAATCAACTCAATCCTCACACAGTACAAATCCTCCGACTATGCGCTACTCCCTTAGCTACGTACATAATAACGAAGCCCGAAATTATGCGCACACACGGTCTCTCCTCCATGAGATATGCAGAGACAACTAGAATTATACGGTCTTCATTCTATAATTTTCACTCAAACAAAAAAAAATTTAATGATAAATTACGTCAATTAATTAATTGAATAATTAACGATTCTTGTTGAACCTCCCTCCTAGAATGGTTTCTTGGAACAAAAGAAAAAATTATAGAAAGAAGGTTCAACATATATTCACTGAATACAAACATGCATTGAATAGAAAGCTTTTCTTGTTTTCATCAGTTCCTGAGGGAAGTTTCGTAGAGAAAGCAAGAAAAAAAAAAGATTATGAGATTCAAATTCCGCGCCTGGATTATGTTAGTACACTCAAACATCATCTCAGATTTCAGCGTTATCCAGCGCGGA
This sequence comes from Neuroterus valhalla, assembly GCA_011762715.2. NCBI lineage: Eukaryota > Metazoa > Arthropoda > Insecta > Hymenoptera > Cynipidae > Neuroterus > Neuroterus valhalla. The sequence goes on from WSXT02039961.1 coordinate 6,918, forward strand.
ATTCAAATCATGTGTTCCGGCTTGAAACTATTTATATTTCTTCGAGCTAGAAATGAAGACAAGTTTTCTATAAATATGATCCATCATTATCTCTTTTGTCAACATACCTCCCTTCTGTTCCATTAGGCCATTTTTATCTTTTCATAGCGAAAGCAGCAAATCTATCACGTAAACAACTTGGTCGCGGAATTTCCAGAGAATATTTCTTTTTGTCCAATTCTTTCCAAATGCAATTAATGTATCGATTTCACTTGGGTACATCTCTTTCTAACTAAGAGAGACAATTCTTAGCCAGTGGAGTAGTGCTCCAGTACTTAATTACTGAGAAGACTAATTATTCAGACACTCGATAGCGTTTCTACGTTGCTCGCTGGTACGGAGTGCTCCTATAAAAAGAGCAATTCAGAGAAATGTTTTCAGACAAAGTACTCTCCTCGGTCGGCACCGTGGAGGTTTGTAAGGAAGAAGAGGAATTTTAGTCTGACGTCTACCTCACTCAAACGAGAGTAATTATTCACGACGCGCTTATAATGTACGTGTCGAGTACGCGCTTCAAACAGCCCTATAACTCTTTAATGAATTTTTATCAAAGTTGTTCCATCAGTGTTTGTGTTTTATTTTCTGATTAACGAAGCAGCACATTCAAAAGGGCGACTTCTCAAAGTACTTTACGACATATACACAATGATGTCACATTGACGGACATACTTCATGCAGTTATGAAGTGTGTAGTCAGGGATGAGAAATTCCGGTAGAAGTTGTAATCCATTTTGCAAAAAAAAAACTTTGAAGTTTATTTAAACTACTTCTCATTACCCAAAAAGTGTATCTCCTTCAGATCTGATCCGAGAATGAATGAGGCGGAAAAGCAGCATATTAAGATCATTGCTGCGAGACACTGATCGATATTCTTATCCATACGTCTAGTCGAGATCCTCTTCAACGGTCGTGAGGCGTTTGAAATTCTCATGAATGCGTTTGTCTAGTCAAGATCCTGTTAAAGCTGTGTTAGGCGTTCGGAATTCTCATCCATACGTCTAGTCATATTCCTTTTCGAGCTGTGTGCGGCCTTCGCAATTCTCATCCATGCGTCTGTCTAGTCAGGATCCTCTTTACACTGCTTGAAGCGTTCGGGTATCTCATCCATACGTCTTGTCGAGATCCTCTTCAAGCTGTGTGAGGCATTTGGAAATCTCATCTAGTCAGGATACTCTCTAAGCTGTGTGAGGCGTTCAGTATTATCATCCATTCGTCTATTCCAGATCCTCTTCGATCTATGAGAGACGCTAGGAAATCTCATCCATACGTCTAGTCAAGATCCTCTATAAGCTGTGTGCGGCGTTCGCATTGCTCATCCATGCGTCTGTCTAGAGACGATCCTCTCTACACTGCTTGAAGCGTTCAGGTTTCTCATCCATACGTCTTGTCAGGATCCTCTTAAAGCTGCGTCAGGCGTTCGCAATTCTCATCCATGCGTCTGTCGAGTCGAGGTCCTCTCTACGCTGCGTGAAGCGTTCGGATTCCTTATCCAAACGTCTTGTCAAGATCCTCTTCAAGCTGTGTGAGGCGTTCGGGATTATCATTCATGCGTTTGTCTAGTCAAGATCGTCTTTAAGCTAAGTGAGGCGTTGGGGATTCTCATCCATACGTCTAGTCAAGATCCTTTTCAGGCTGTGTGAGGCGTTCGGGATTATCATCCATACGACTAGTCAAGATCCTCTTCAAGCTGTGAGAGACGCTAAGAAATCTCATCCGTACGTCTAGTGAAGTTCCTTTCTAAGCTTTGTGAGGCGTTCGGGGTCATCATCCATACTTCTAGTCAAGATCCTCTTAAAGCTGTGAGAGACGCTGGAAAATCTCATCCATACATGTAGTCCAGATCCCCTTCAATCTTTGTGAGGCGTTCGGAAATCTCATCCATACATCTAGTCAAGATCATCTTTAGGCTGTGTAAAGGCATTCGGGATACTCTTCCCTACGTCTTGTCAGGATTCTTCAAGCTGTGTGAGGCATTTTGGATTATCATTCATAAGTCTAGTCAACGTCTAGAGTGCGTTAAGATGTGTGAGGCGTTCGGGATACTCATCCATACGTCTTGCCAGGATCCTTTTCAAGCTGTGTCAGGCGTTCTGTCTAGTCAAGGTCCTCTCTACGCTGCGTGAAGCGTTCGAATTTCTTATCCAAACGTCTTATCGAGATCCTCTTCAAGCTGTGTGAGGCGTTTGGGATTATCATCCATGCGTTTGTCTAGTCAAGATCGTCTTCGAGCTAAGTGAGGCGTTCGGGATTTTAAACCATACGTCTAGTCAAGTTCCTCTGCAAGCTGAGGGAGGCTCCTGGAATTATCCTCCATACGTTTAGTCAAGATCTTCTCCAAGCTGTGAGAGACGCTGGGAAATCTCATCCGTACGTCTAGTGTAGATCCTTTCTAAGCTGTGTGAGGCGTTCGGGATTATCATCCATACGTCTAGTCAAGATCCTCTTCGAGCTGTGAGAGACGCTGGTAAATGTCATCCACACGTCTAGTCCAGATCCTTTTTAAGCTAGGTGCGGCGTTCGCGTTTCTTATCCATGCGTCTTTCTAGACATGATCCTCTCTACACTGCTTGAAGCGTTCGGGTTTCTCATCCATACGTCTTGTCGAGATCCTCTTTAAACAGTTATAGGCATTCAGAAGTCTCATCTTATCAGAATCCTCTCTTAGCTGTGTGTGGATTTCGCATTTCTCATCCATGTGTCTGTCTAGACACGATCCTTTCTACATTGCTTGAAGCGTTTGGGTTTCTCGTCCATACGTCTTGTCGAAATCCTCTTTAAACAGTGTAAGACATTTGGAAATCTCATCTAGTCAGGATCCTTCCTAAGCTGTGTGAGGCATTCGGGATTATGATCCATACGTCTAGTCAAGATCCTCTTCAAGCTGTGAGAGAAATCTCATCCATACATCTGGTCAACGTCTAGAGCGCTTTGAGCTTTGTGAGACGTTCGCAATTCTCATCCATGCGTCTGTCTAGTCAAGATCCTCTTTCAACTGCGTGAATCGTTCGGAATTCTTATCCATATGTCTTATCAAGATCCTGTCCAAGCTGCTTGGGACGTTCGAGATTCACATCCATAAGTTTGATAAGATCCCCTTCAATTTCACGTGACGTTGTTCCCATCTTCATGGTTTGATTTCTTACATATACAGCGGAAACTCATTTTCAATTTCATAATTAACAAAATTCATTTATTTAGTTATTTTTTATTAAACGCAGTCCTTCGCATCCAAAAATTGTAATTTTTTCCTTCAAATATGAAACCTTAGATTTTGCGATTAGAATGTACTTTTTCTTCATAAATAATCTCCTGTTTGTTTGAAGATTCATTCTTACAGTTGAATACGCATTTTTTTGATTGGAAATTAAACTCATCTCGCCGGGAGTAGTGTAAATTTGTAAAAACTGATTTTTTTGTAGACTTTAACACTGTCATTTTTAGTTTCACCTATTTAATTGTAAACATCTATATTCTTTTAGAAAATTATCACTTCTGACGAAAATCTAACTTTCCCTTTGATTTATTCCAATAAGAAAATCAGCAATATCGTTGTGAATGCTTTAGCTCTGTTGAAACCACATTTCGTTGTTGAAATTCGAATAGTTTTGTTAGAAATCCGTCCTTCCTAGTTTTAAATTGATTTTGCCAACCCTAAATTCGAGCACTTTTGTAAAAAATTCAACATTTTCTTGAGAATTGGTCCCTTCGCATAGGATATTCATCTTCTTAGTTAAAAGTTTATTCTTTCAGTTGAAAGATAAAACACTGCGTTGGAAGTTAAACTCTTGTCTTAAAAACTATTTTCAAATACCAATCAAATATTTTGTCGAAAACTCGGGTTTCCTACTCGGAAATTAATTACCCCAATTCTGAATCCACTTATTTTAGTTAGGAACTCAATGTTCTGTTGGGATATTTTATGATTAGAAACTTACATATGTGATCGAAATGTTTCATATTCTGTGAGGGATTCGTCTTTTTAGTTAAATTCGATTTTCTCAACTGAAAATTCTTTCATTTTGTTCAAATCTCAACATGAGAGTTGGACAAATCCTTATTTTGATTGAAAAGCCATTTCTTCTTTCTAGAATAAATTATTTTGTCGAAAATTTCTTTCTTCCAATAGGATATGCATCTCGCTAGTTTAAAACTTATCTTTTTACTGTAAAGTCTCACTTCTGTGTTGGGAGTTGAACTCTTTTGTCAAAAATGGAATTTTGGCATTTTAATGTCAATTGTTTAGTCAAAGACCAAATATCTTGTTTGCAATTCATCTCTTTCATTTTATAAAACTGATTGTCTATTCGTCTTTTTAGTTGGAATTTAATTTTTGCTCAATCCAAACTCATTCATTTTTGTGCGAATTTCAACATTATCATTGAGAATTCTCTATTTTAATTGAAAACACATTCCTTGCTTCAATCAAAATCATTTTCATGAAAAATTATCTCTTTTGGTAGGAGTTTCATCTTCTTGGTGAATGATAAACCTTTTTGTTGAAAGTTTCAATTTCCCAATTGTATTCTTCTCATCTGTTGAACAATTGGAGTTGAAATATTGTGTTAAAAATTGAATTTTTATCAAAAAGTCACCTACTCGATATGAAAATCAAATCATTTGTCGGGGATTTGTATTTTCTAGATCAGAGCTACAAATTATTTTGTTCGATACTAAATTCATTTATCAACAAAAAGTGGCGTTTAATTTCTTAACGATACCTTGCAGGGCGTGTCTAGTCGTTGAAAAAATGTTAAACGATTCCAAAGAATTGACAAACCTTGCGTTACTAGAATTTACGATTGTTTTTTTAAATTAGAACGGACAGGAATGACCACACATGATCTTTATGCTTGATTTTATTGGAAGCCATAAAAAGTGCCGTCTTATCGCTGGGAAGGTTGGAAGCGGCTTTATGTCAAGTTACAGAAAACCTTTTCCATAAAGTAGGAAGCATATCGATAGCTTCGCCTCAGAGTCATATATTCAGCTGAAGCTCTCTAAGAAACTGTTATACAATTCTGGCATTATACTCCTGGCCCTGTGTGCCAAAATAAACAAGTTCAAAACAAACTTGAAAAAGATATGAACATATGAGACATAGGAGGAAAATGAGAGAAGAGAAAAAGAGAAGAAAAGAAAACGAAACGAAAAGAAGAAGACAAGAGAGAAAGGGAGTATAGAGAAGAATAGAGGAAAGTAGGACAGGATAAGAGAAGAAGAGAGTCTAAAGAAAAATACAAGAAGAGAAGGAGAGAAGGAGAGAATAAGAGGGTTTAGAGACGGAGCCAAGAGGAGAATATGGGAAGGGAAGAAGAAACGGGGAAAAATTATTAAGGACCATAGGAAAAGAGAAAAGAAGAGAAGAGGAGAAGAAGAGAAGAGGAGATTTGAGGAAATGAGAGAAGAGAAGAATAGGAAAAGAAAAGAGTAAAGACATGAAGAGATTAGGTGAATGAAGAGAAGAAGAGGAGTAGAGAGATAGGATAATTTTAAAGGAGATGGGAGTTAGGAGAAGCAGAAGTGAAGGAGAGAAGGGTAGGATAAAAGAAAAGTAGGAAACAAACGCCTGAAAAAGGGGAGAAAGAAGAAGAGAAGATGAGAAAGTTTAGAAATAGAAGAGAAGGGAAGAAAAAGAGAGAAAAAGAGTTTTAAGAAGGAGAGGAGAGAAGATGTAGACAAGAGAATTAAGAGAAGAGGAGAAGAAGAGAGTTAAAAGATGGAGAGAGTTAAAAGAGGAAAGGAGTCAGGAGGAAAAGAATTCAAGAGAGGACGAGAAGGTGAGGAGGGGAGAAAAAACAAAGAAGAAACTTCGGAGGGACAGAAGGGTCAGAAGGAAAGGAGAGAGGAGTTGGAAGAAGATGAAAAACAGAGAAGGAATAAAGGGACTTGAGAGACGATGAAATAAGAGAAATGGATGAGGAAAGAAGGAGGGCGAAGAGGATTGATAAAGGGGAGAAGAAAAGAGATCAGAGATGAAGAGATGAGATGAATAAGCAGAAGAAGAGAAAGCGACAGTTTCGGAAAGGAGAGAAGGCAGGAAGAAGGAAAGTAGAGAAGGAGAAATTAAGAGAAGGGGAAAAAAGGAGAATAAAAAGTTCAGGAAAGGATAGAGTTCAGAAGTGGAAAAAGGATGGAAGGGGAAAGAAAAGAAAATAAGATAAGAAGAAGAGAGTTAGGAGAAGATGAGAGTCATGAGAAGAAGATAACAAGAGAGTGAGGAAAAGGAGAACATTAAAAGGGAAAGAGAGTTAAAGGAAGCAAAGTAAAAGAGAAGAAAAGTAGAATAAAAGAAGAGGATAAGGAAATGATTGAAGAAGAGATTGATGAGAAGTAGAGAAGGTGAGAAGGGTAGAAAGAGAGAAGAAAGGAGGTGAGATAAGTAGAGGAGAAGACAATAAGGAAAGAAGAAAAGAAGAAG
>WSXT02039972.1:0-13373 GCA_011762715.2 Neuroterus valhalla
TTATCGAGCGCGAGATCCTACGGACGCGCGCCCTAGGCGCGCTGATACTTGCGAGCGAACAATAGCAAAAGCATTCCTATTACGAGACACAAATACCCGAGCGCGAAGCGCGAGGGTTGGAACAAACGAGCGCGAAGCGCGAGTCAAATATATTATCGAGCGCGAAGCGCAAGATCCTACGGACGCGCGCCCTAGGCGTGCTGATATTTGCGAGCGAAGCGCGCGATTAGAATGTGCCCGCGAAGCGGGCAGATTTTTTTTTAAATATACATACTCTTGACCTCTGACGGGATCGCAAATCAACATTGTTCATTAAGAAAGTACGTTTTATGTAACTGAAAAGTTTTAAGAACATTGCATATAATGTCAGATTTTTTTCTCCCAAGACTTTTTCAAATAAATGCTCCAAGTTCGTATTTATAAGGGAAATTAAATAAAACAAATTCATAGCATTATATATAGTAGAATAGAAATATAAAATATAAAATCTGCCCGCTGCGTGGCACATTCTCGTGGCGCGCTACGCACACGGCTCTCAAGTTTGAGCGCGCCTGGGGCGCGCGTCATTCGGATCTCGCGCTTCGCGCTCGATAATGTATTTGCCTCAACTACGCGCTCAGTATTCTTTTACCTTACGTCTCGCGCTCGGCCTCATACGTGCTTGATTTTCTTTACAGTGTAATGCATACGCAGAGTTTCAAATATAGCAAAAGTGATGAAAACCTCTATTCTATAAAGATTAGTGGATTTTTTTTTTCATTTTTGATGAAAATTTCTTTCAAAATTAGGTTCACTTAAGGCTCTACTGGCACAATACTCGACACCGATATTTACATCTCGCATATACGTCCTAATGAAAAATTATTCACATACAACTTTAAGGCCTTTTCAGGATGAACAATTTGTCTATTTAATTCTTCTTCTTGTCTCTCATTGTTTGTCTGGAAGATGACATTTTTCAATTTTTAAGTGCGTTATCACAATTCAAACGAAAACTCTTCCTCTAATCGAAAAGTAGTCAACAGTGAATTTTCAGATTTTCCTAAGGTTAAGAATTATGGTACTTTTCATTTTTTTCGTATCTCACATAGTTTAGCTCAAAAATGCAATTTTTCATTTTTAATAAAGTTTTTCATGATTTAAACAGAAAGTATGCATTTCATGAAAAAGTGGCCTCAGGAATATTTTTAGATCATTCTTCCGAAAATTATCGAATTCACAAATTAAAGACTACAGACAGACAGACAGATAGACAGGCATGCAGACAGACAGACAGACAGACAGACAGACAGACAGACAGGCAGACCGACAGACAGGCAGACAGACGGGCAGACAGACAGACAGGTAGACAGACAGACAGGCAGACGGACGGACAGACAGACAGGTAGACAGACAGACAGGAAGGCAGACAGACAGACAGGCAGGCAGATACTTCCGTAAAAACCATTTCTTCTGACTCAGGGTGTCTCAAAACGTGGAGATTTCATTAAATCCGCGAAAGTCTATTTTCACATAAAACTAATACCTTGTCATCCAGGATAAGAATGTAAAAATTATGTGACTTTTAGCTGTTCAAAAAATATTACTTTTACCTAAAAAAAAGCTATATTCTCTTACAGGTAAGAAGTAAAAAGTGAGCCACTAATCGTATAAGGAGATCATTTTTAATAAGGCATTCTTATTGAAAATATAGTGAATCAAAGAAATCGAATTTCCAAAGATAGTAAAATACACAAACGCTCTGAAGAGAGCAATCAACAGTCTTTTTCGTGTGATAATTACAGCTCAACATTTCAAAATCTGATTTCTGAATATGAATTGATATCGTAAGCCTACCAGGCTTGATAGGAAAGATGATCGATGTTCTTTGGGTGGTCGTTAGTCACGGCTAATTTTTCTTGTGTCGTTTGCACTTGCTATAAATGACTATTTTCTTGTAGGTTGCCATTCTGGTTATATCTGCATGACAAGTGTATCTGATAAGCATTCAATGAAATTATTATTATAGGATATACCCTGCCATTCAATTTAACAAGGTAAACATTCTTCGAGATGAAAAAACATTGAACGTCTATCAACCGATTTATGAAGAATCATTTTGTTTCTTTTGGATTTGTATTGATTTATCATTTGATTTTATTCTCAGATTCTCATTTTAGTAAGTTTTTACAAAATATCCTGTTTACAATTCGCAAATGGAAATCAACTATACCAGCCAATTGACAAATCAAATACCCAGCAATATTTTCTTGTTACTCAGATTTGATACAAAAATTTCGAAATTAGAGATTCAAATACAAATTCCTATAGAGAAAAAGACCGCCTTTCAACTTAGTTAGGATCCGAACGCAGGACCTTTTGTTTGTCGGACAAGTCCTCTACCAACTGGGCTACGGAGGGGGCCAGCGATCTCTTTCTTGCAGGTACATGCGCCTTTAGCTATACGTACACAATCATACAATTATAATCTAAGATTGTCATTTCACAAGGGGAGGTCTAGGTATCGAAAACTAGAAATTCATTCAGACTATTTTTTATCGATAGTTTATTAAAGTTGATGCGACATATGTCTTGGCCGTTTAAATAGTGGACCTCCATTTCGGAAATATAATTTTTCGAAAATTCGAACCATAGTTTACTGATGGATAAGCTCCTTTGTGAAAGACTGGTATGGCATCAATGAAGTAAGCTCAGCGGTACGGTCGTCGTCCCGGGATCCCAACATTGCTGGTTCGAAACTCTTCGGTGGACATTTTTTTTCTTCAATAATTTTTTTCTGGTTCTTCAACTGAAAATGTGCAGCTTTAAGATTGTAGAATATAAGTCATAATGAAAATTAGTCAAATGGAAAATATCTGAAAAAAATTATTTTTCTGATTTATTGTGCAATAAATTCATTTCTACAATTTTTCGGGTGAAATACATCATAAAAGCACTTAAAACACAAGGTTTTTTTTGCAGCGGGCGCAGTTTATAAAAGCCACACCTCTGCAGTCGCATTGTTGACGCGGCAAAGTTATGAGGAAACAAACCTGATTGACATCAAAATATTCAATCTTGTCCGGTAACAGTTTCGACGCATACCACGCGTATTGAATCATTTTTTGGAATACGAAAAAAAAAACGAAATAAACTATCGGCGAAGGTGTGGATTTTATAAACCGCGCCCGCTGCAGGAAGAGCTTGTGTTTTAAGTGCTTTTATGATGTATACCACCCAAAAAATTGTAGGAATTAATTTAATGCACAATAAATCAGGAAAAAATTTTTTTAGAGATATTCCATTTGACTAATTTTTATTGTGACTTATATTCTAAAAATTTTAAGCTGCACATTTTCAGTTGAAGATCCAGAAGAAAATTATTGAAGAAAAAAAAATTTCCACCAATGAGTTTTGAACCAGCAATATTCGGATATCGGGACGACGACCGTACCGCTGAGCCAACTTCATTGATGTCATACCAGTCTTTCACAAAGGACCTTATCCATCAGTAAGTAATCATTTTTATAAATTCGAACAGAAGATTCTGTTCATCATTCACAAACTGATTATCACATTATTGAGTAAAAATGGAACTAGCTTTCAAGAAAATCCATCTTATCTTAATTATTCGATCTGAATTTATTATTCATGAATCATAAATTCTGATTTTTCCAAAATTTTCTACTGTACTCCCATGCAGGTATCCGCATTCGCTAATTTTCGATAACTCTATTGAACTTTGTTCCACATTTCAGTTGCTTTACTTTTTGAGTTTAATATCACTTCTACAGATTTATTTCTCTTCGTTAATAGAATGTTTTCCAATTGAGCAATAAAAACTAATTACATCTTGCATATATTAAGGGAGTATTCCCTCCAAGAAAAAATACGATCTGATTTTATGTATCTTAAGCTAATATGTGTATGATGGAACTCATCTGTACTCTAATCAAATGCACCTAATAAACTGAAATAAGGTGCGTTATTCAGAGTTATTTGTACTAATAATTCAAGAAGAAAAATGTTAGCCATCGAGAATCTTGCCAATTAATGATCTTGAGGAAATCTTATTTCTACTTGAAGACCTAAAAATAGATCTGTTTCTGCTAGATTGAAGAAGCTGAACTATAACGCTCGGAGCATAAAAATATTGAAAATATATTTTTATAAATAGATTTTTCTTTAGTATCATATCTTCAGAATCATGAGCGAGACGACGTGAACGAGTTTACGATACATTCTGTATAAAATCAATTGGATCGAGGTATGCAAATGGAAAACCAGATGAGAGATAAGTGCGTTTATAAGGCCCTCTTCCAGGGACGTACTTACATACTTTTGAGATTAGGTAATTTCAAATACGTTAATTGAATATAATTTAATTAAATTTTTAGTTCCAGCAATCAAAGTTATGAAACTACTGAATTTCATTGTTCATCAGATTTATGTCTCTATTATTGGAGAAAAATTGAGTCGTAAAGATTACAGGCGATGATTTACAGGTATAATTTTTCTCTACTCGTGTGGAGTCTTCTGTGCTCCCTCCTGCTGTTCAGTATCAGAAATTTGAGTTATAAATGCCATTTTGGTTGAAGTTTTATAGCCAATTATTAAATGATCTCTACTTGAAATATATGATTTGATTCCATAAAAAAGATTGGTAGACAAGTTCTTCTTGTATGCGCTTGTGAAATTAATAACTGATTTTATATTAACTTCGGAAAGTAGAAAATGAGTAGAACAATGCTTTCAGTATGTTTTTAGATGATTATCATGTAAAAATGCAAATAGATACTATGGAATATTTTTATCTTCAAAACTTATACAGTTTTTGAACTACAGCACTTTTGAAGTCGCAAATGAAAATACGTTGTAGCAACAGGAGCAGTTACACGGCAGTTGGAAACTTTTCGCATGTATTTCAACGTCACCGTCAAGGAAAACGTGGACTTGAACATAAACTTAAAATATTGGAAATACGTTAAAAATCTTACTAGGGATTATTCGACGTGGAATTTCAAAAGCTTTCCAACTGGTTTTGGAAATAATGTCTTTGTTTCATTCTAGTCCGAGTTATTGGGTTTCAAAGTTATCAGCATAGCCCTTCAAAATTATAATAAATATCTTCACTATAGGTTATTGATGCAATTTCATAGGCTTTCTCGTTTAGTTTAGTTAGTCGTTTTTTAGTGAAGAAAAGGGTTACAGACGGTACTCCCCTGTAGCTCAGGCAAGGAAACCTATTGTGCCACACCTGCATTTATTCCGCAAGCAGTCATACCACGGAACCAGGTACCCTCATCTAGCTGGATCTCGGTGCATTGATTCTTTCAAACATTCTGTGAATATTCCTCATCGGTGCAAAGTACACTAAATATGGCATAATACACATTTCGAACACTGTCCTGTGCTTTTATGTAGATGTACATGTAAGTGTGTGTTTATTACTGTAAATAACCGAAAAAGCCACGCTTGGAAAACCAGTTCCCGCCCGATCACTGAAGTTAAGCAGCATTGGAGGTAGTTAGTACTTCAATGGGTAACCATCCAGCAATACCGCGTGCTGTTGGTATGTTGGCTGGCGACTGGTGTCCCCCCGTGTATTCAGTTCAATCGAATGTGATTCTTTATGAGTTACGCTCACCCCGAAAGGGGTTATGGATTGATGGTACAAAAAAGAAATCAGCGATCATCGAAAGTTAGACCCTTTGTCATGGAGCCTCTACAATCTGAGATCATCAGAAGTAAGTCCCCTCATCATCATCTTCCTTCGCAAGGTAATCGCTAGCTCTGTCCCTAATCTCTTTAAATCAACAAGTGAATAACGAAAATTAGACCCCTCGACATAAAGCCCGCTTGAAAAAGTAGATCGCTAACACTTTTCTGCGTCTGTCAAAATTGACTAGTGAACAACAAAGATTAGATTCTCCGACATCAAGCTTTGTTGCAAGCAGATGGTTTACTTTGTTTCGAATCTCTCAAAATCAATATGTGTCCACCGAAAGTTGGACCCCTCGACATAGAGCCTCTTCACAGATATTGCTACTTTTTCCCGCATATCTTAAAATCGACTAGTTACCACCGAATGGTAGTTCCATTGATATGGAGCCACTTTGCAAGGAGATCGCTATCTCTTCTTCAAGTCTCTCATGATCGATCATTAATTACCGATCGTTGGAGTTCCTGAGATGGACCTCACGACATGAAGCTTCGTCGCAAGCACGTGGCTTTCTCTTCTAGAAGTCTCTCGAAATTGACTTGTGAACATTAAACGTAAAACCTTCTGGTATTAAGATTCTTTCCAAGGAGATCACCATCTCTTCTCCAAGTCCCTCGAATCTGATAAGTTTCCCTACCTCACAATCCACGACATGGAGCCTCTTTGCGAAGAAATCACTTACCCTTTCCAAGTCTCTCAAAGTCAACAATTGACCAGCTAAAGTTGCACCGCCCGGCATGTGCCCTGAAGAGGCTGAAGAGGCAAGAAGATAGTCTTGTGCCTTCCAAGTCCCTCAAAATTGACCAGTAATGACACACTTCTAGGTCCCTCGGCATGGAGCCTCTTTGTAAGGAATCGCTCACTCTTCTTCGAGTCCCTCAAAACTGACTTGTGGCCATGAAACATAAGACCCCACGACATGAAGCTGCGACGCAAGCAGGTGGCTTACTCTTCTGGAAGTCTCTCGAAATTGACTAGTGACCATTAAACGCGAATCCTTCTGGCATCAAGATTCTTTCCAAGGAGATCACCATCTCTTCTCCAAGTCCCTCAAATCTGATAAGTTTCCCTACGTTAGAATCCACGACATGGAGCCTCTTTGCGAAGAGATCTCTCACCCTTTTGAAGTCTCTCAAAGTCAACAAGTGACCAGCCTAAGTTGGACCGCACGGCATATGGCCTAAAGAGGCTAAAAGGGCACGGAGATAACCTTATGCCTTCCAAATCCCTCAGCATTGACCAGTAATGACACACTGTTAGGTCCCTTGGCATGGAGCCTCTTTGTAAGGAATTGCTCACTCTTCTTCGAATCTCTCAAAATTGACTAGTGGCCACCAAACATAAGACCACACGACATAAAGCTTCGTCGCAAGCAGGTGGCTTACTCTTCTAGAAGTCTCTCGAAATTGTCTAGTGGTCATTAATCGTGAAATCTTCTGACATCAAGATTCTCTCCAAGGAGATGACCATTTCTTCTTACTGTAAAAACCTGAGGGTAAACTTTGTTGCAGATAGAATCTTAACGGTGTTTCCTGAACCGTCCCTAGGGTTCGATGAACCCCCTATGTCTGGTACTACTGATAGGTCCTGTTTCTAATAAAGGCCATGGTCTTTAGATATAGATGGTGTGTTAATTGCATAACGTGAAACAAGGGCCCTTCATTCGGTGGGAATATGCAAGCTGATATCTCGGTTTCAAAACCTATCCGCCAAGTGGAGATAAAACGCACGCTGTCCCAGCTCGGCATGTAAATGCAGTCAGCTGACTTAAGCGAAGAACATACATGTATTTATGACCTAAACTCAGCACGCGTGTGTGAAGTCATCCACTATCCAGGATATAATGAAATTCGGTGTTCCTTACATATACCACGTGGAATGATAGTCTGCTTTGAATGCATGCAGGCTACCTGCAAGTGAAGAGTTGTGGTCTAATATTACAAGATGCAAATAACGCACCTTGCGACGTATATACAGACTATGGCGTATGATCGACAAAGCTGTCAGAAATTCCGTACCCTTATTGTCGGGGACTCAGAACCCCAACTGGGTAGCATGAACACCACCTAGGGTACTTTCCGTTGCAGGTAGCTAGTACTCTGAGACGGGTGTTCTCCTCTTCCATCTTATATTGGCAGAACACCGTTTGAAATTTAAGTGGTTAAATGAATTTTTCTCATGAATAATAGATGTTCAATTTTAAGTAAGGTCATGGGTGGATTATATATTGAAGCAATGCTTCTTTTGGGAGGGTATACATATACTCTGAGCGCGGCCACCTAACTGCGAGAAACAGGAACACCTCGTCCACGTCACGAAAAATGTGGCTGAAAACACATCTAGCATGGCACCAACGCAGCTACCCCCCCTCCCCCTCCCCCTCTCTCTATTTCTCTCTCGCTGCCGGTCTGGAGACCAGTATAGTATATGTACTTTAGATTCTGCGACTCTTCCCGTTCTCACATTTCTCCTCCTTTCGTCCGTCCCCACTCTTGGTGGGGACACGGTGCACACTCGACGCGCCGCGTGTGCGTATTGAACACGGACTCACACGTTACGCGCTAGCAAAGGCATTTAAAATGAATAGTTATGATAGTGATTCGTCTGAAAGTGACGTAAATCAGCATGTACTAATAACGAATGCTGATTTTCACGCAGCTTAATGGCCGATATCTGTTTTCTCCTAATCGATGAATGGAATAACAATCAAATTTATGTTTTTCTTCCAACGCGAAAGAGCAAAGCTTCTGTCGCCGGTCCCGCGACCGCTCTACTTTTTCTAGCTTAGGAAAGTTTACACGAAAAGTGTAAGGATGAACAAAACAGTTTTAATGTGCTTTTTTTGACCTGCAAAAAGCTTCCTAGAAGGTGAATAAAACTAAACTGAAAGTACTAGAACTAAACTGAAAAAAACTAAAAATTCTTGAAAGAGTATGGAGTAAATGTTCGGCTTCTTGGAGCAGTAGAAGCAATATACAGTCGTTGTAAAGCGAGTCTAAGATTGAATGGACAACTGAGTAATTGGTTTGATATTAGGCAAGGCGTCAAGCAAGGATGCGTTACGCCCTCGTGGATATTTAACATCTACACGGACAAACGCCTAGGTGAGAACGTTATAGCAGATTCAGGTTGCGATCTGAAGATGAGGATGAGCAGACTAATAACCATCCCTGACACCTTCTCATACACATCCCTTGCTCGAAATTCTCCATGTCAATTCCACTTCCAAATCAGTACCTCTCCATCCCTTATTCTCCAGTAGTACAACGGGGCCGGAACAAGACGAGTTACGCTTACTCCGCAAGGGATTTGGCTTAATGGTATAATAATAATAAAGAAAGAACTACAGGGTAATAACTTGTCTGGACATGCTGTATAAGATCTCCACAGCTATCCTGGATAACAGGATTGAAAAGAAGCGCAGTAGACTCTCGGAAGAACCTACTATTCGACGAGAGTGTCTGAAAAGACGCTGCAAACCACTTACGCAATCTATGGATCGCCTGGATCTATTACCAAGTAGCTTTGGATTCAACTTCTCAAAGACTTAACACCTGCATGTTGAAAAGTTCGGAGGTTCCTCCACATGAAGAAGGATGCATAGAGAGAATAATCTCCCTTTAGAAAACCTGATTCACCATTCCTTCCGGAAAACATCGTGTAACAACTAACAGCGTTACTTTCCGGAATGGCGTCTTCCAGGGTGACACAGTGAGCCCTCTCCTCTTATGCATAACACGCTTTGCACTGTCTCTCGCACTTTGCAGTTCTCATGGGTACTTCTGCGGTGGAAATAATGCTCTTAAGCATAAGGTCTTTTGTATGTTCTATATGGATGACTTGAAGATCTACGCTTCGGGAAAACAGCATCTCCAGAATTCTCTAAGAACTGTCGATCGGTACAAACGAGAAATCGGTATAGACTTTGAATTGGACGAGTTTGCCAAGATTATTCTCTCACGTCGAAGAATCGCAGGTAAAGGGGGTACTCCTACGTTTACGTCAGTAAAGGGGGTTCTCCGAAACAGATAGGAATAACTTCTTAGACGGATTTGATCATTCAAACTGGCATCATTGTACAAGATATTTGCGACTAATATGCTTACCGTCCCGGTCCTACTCAATCCGTTTGGGGTGGTTCCACTGAAGGAGGACAAGGCCCTTGGCATCACTACGCGTCAGATAATGTATATGAAGAAAAGATCGTGTCTCGATCTTCCTGCGCACCTATGGCATACACTATCGAATAGTCCTATTCACACAGGAACGACATAAATGTAAAGACAAAATGCGTCCTTGAAAAAGCTTTACCACCATCTTTGTAGCTCTTATGGCGTTGGCCGCGATTCTGCTCTGCCGGATGCCCCAAGGCAGATAAAGTCTATTGTTGAGAACAATGAGTGCTAAATCTACTGGAACTACAATTTCTCGACAAAAGTCGTGCTCCTTGACAAACGTGACCAAACTATGTTCGTGATCGAATTCTCAGTCCAACCGACTACAATATCAAAGGCTAGGATATCAAGAAGAAGGAGAAGTATAAAGATTTCAAAGATATACTTGGGTCGCTTCGTGTCCTTTAGACACACATGAGTTCCGCTGGCTCTTCTTTGCTATTCTATTATACCATGTGGTCACTTATCTCACGCTCGTGAGAAGTGGCCGCCATAGTTGTAGTTTACCGCGGTTCTATTGGAAGCTTGTGCCATTTCCATAAATGACAGTTGTTTGCAGGAGGACCCTGGGTGGTTGTTCAACCAATCTTTTACTCATAAACAGGGTGTTCCAAGAGTGGTGGAGAAGGTCTGTTTCTTCTTAAGTGAGCTATTTTCACAAAGGTCAAGGTCATTCCCGTAGTACTTTTGGCAGGAAACCTTATGGTAACCTCAGTTTTGACCTCAAGAATTAACTTTATGGTTATTTCAAGGCCAAATTTTTTTCAATGGAAAGGCCCCTTTCCAACAACGGGAATCGAAATAACGCAATCTTACATTCAAATATGCAGTAACTCATATGTTGTCGATGACCTCAAAGTGACCTTTATCGTTTAATTCGATTGTCAAATATATGCAACTATTTTGTTCAGAAATTTGCGTATTTTGTCAAAAATTGAGCGCACATTTGAATGTGAAATTTTGCGTTCTTTCGGTGCCGTTTTTAGGAAGGGGCATTTCAATTTTTTTTATAAATCTACCCGCTGCGTGAGCATATTCTCATGGCGCGCTACGCGCGTGCCTCGCTTCGCTCGCAAGTTTGAGCGCGCCTGGGGCACGCGTCATTCGGATCTCGCGCTCCGCGCCGAGATTTTCCACGAGGAAAGCAAGGGCTACGTCAGGAACATATGTACTCTTTTAATTTAATTATGAGCATAGAATCGAATTGGTTCACAGTTTATGATGTAAAAATTGATAAATGTACTGTTATATAATAAAGAGTTTCCTTTCAGAATCCTAATATCATTATCAGTATGTATAAAAATAATATTTGTTGTAATGATTCTCAGAATTGGATGTTTATGATTCTCGAATACTCTAATTTTTCAATTTGGCTATATATAGAGAAGAATAGTGACAAAATTATCAATTTCATGAACATGGTTTTCTATTCAAAAGAACATTTTTTATATGAACTATCGTCGTGCTCATGGGAGACAGCATCATCGCTAAGAGTTCTGTCGTTTTTTTCTGAAACTATTATCCGATGAGCAATACAAGTCAGATGTGGACTCAGTTGATTTCAAATTGAATATTTTCTTCAGAGGCTGTTCACTTTAGTCTCTTGTGTTGCTCTGATTTTTTCACTACCCTTCATTAAGCTCTCGCGAAATGCGTGATTGATAACACCGGAACACAAAAAAAACAAGTTCTCTGTACACCGGACGAGACCTCTCTACGGGCGTGTTTTTCGACCCGCTGAATTCGAATTTCAAATTAGTTTGGGCCGTGCACCCTCCAATTTCGAATAAATTGCAAAAAACCGTAAGAAATAGCGGAAATTGGATGTTTTAGCAATAAAAATAATTTTTGGATCTAGGGCAAGCATAATTTTCATGTATTTTTAACCGTTGAATACTAATTAAAAGTGCACTTAGATCATGAGCTGTTTAGAATCTAAGAAAATTGTAAAGAAAAACGCACGAAAATTGTATAAAACCCATGAAAATTGCCAAAATCGCAGAAAATTCGGATTATCTTGATAAAAAAAGTTTTGTAGACTCGGATCGAAGGACATTTTCATGTAATTGTCTCTGCACTTCGTACCAACATTTTCCCTCATTTTCTCGAAAATCTTCAGTTGCTTGGTAAAAACATATTGTATATAAAATATGTATTTTGAAAGGATCTACAACTTTTATCTAAAGCTGTTTTATAAATTTTCACTATTCGCTGAGATGAACGTAAAGAAACATGATTTTGATGGGTTTTTCATGGTTTGCACGATGAAAATCGCGCTCGGAACTCCACCAACGTTTTTTGCTATTTTTTCGGTTTTATGACTTTTCTCTTAGTGTTTGAGGGAATATGAGCCAAATCCATTGCAGATCAAGATTAGGCAGATTAAATTACATGAGAATTTCCTTTGATTCGAGTCTACAAAACTTTTTTCATCAAGATAATTCCAATTTTCTGCGATTTTGGCAATTTTCATGAGTTTTATACAATTTTAGTGTGTTTTTTACAATTTTCTTAGATTTAAAACGGTTCAAAATACATGAAAATTATGCTTGCCCTAGATCCAAAAATATTTTTATTACTAAAACATCAAATTTCGCTGTTTCTTATGCTTTTTTGCAATTTATTCGAAATGGGAGGGTGTACGGCCTAAACAGTTTTTGAATTCGGATTCAGCGGGTCGAAAAACATGTCCATAGACAGGTCTTGTCTGGTGTACAGAGAACTTGTTTTTTTTGTGCCGTTGTAATATTTTGACATGATACTGTTCTAAGAAAAGCTTTTCGTGAATGTTTTGTGTACTACTTGTACTCGTAATGGTGACAAATCGACTACAACTCTACAGCTTCAGGTAACTGCGCAAATAATACCGATTTTCGCTCCAGTAAAGTTCCATTGCTGCAATTTCTACTTTTTACATGGTTTGCCAAAATAATGCCGACTTTTGGCTCAATCAAGAACCTTTGCTGGGCCAGACTCTGGCTTTTCTACTTTTTACAAGGCGTGTCGGAGTGATACTGATCTTTGGCCTTGTAATGGGCTTTTACTGGTCTGGAATCTGGCTTATTGTCTTTCAAACTGGTCTGCCAGAATAATGCCGACTTCCGGCCCGGTAAATTGTCGTTGCTCAGCCAGACTCTGTCTCTTATACTTCTATTATGGTTCATAATAGTAAAGGCGACTTTTGGTCCTCTAATGAGCCGTTGCTCATTGAACAATTGCTGGGGAAATATTCGGTGGAAGCTTTGAAAGTTCGAAATGCTAATGTACTGGGCCAGTACTGGGTCAATAATGGTCCGATTTGATTGCTTGTATTGGTCCAGTATCATAAGCCGATTTTTGGCTACCAAGATTAGTCCTATGTTGGGTTGTATTTTCAGTATCAGCAATTCACACTTGGGTTCTTTTATAAGCTTTTCAATTGTTTTGAACAGAATTTTGAGCTAAGCTTCCGATCGAGTTAGCATGTATTGAAGTCACCAGCGTGGAAGTACGCTGCT